>JAGVVM010007327.1:0-12686 GCA_019149425.1 Psidium friedrichsthalianum
CCCCTGTATCCTCTCTCTCCCCCCTCAACATACACCACCATCGTCTTCCCCCATTCCTCGGTATCACATCGCACCTTGCCCCCCCCCCCCTCTGCATTGTGGGATTTCGAGACCTTATTTATTCCTCTATCTCTCCTTCTCCGGTGCCAACTCTTTTTTTTTCCTCAATCGCAATAGGACACACCCCCCCCCCGTTCGATTGAAGCTCAAAAACATATCCACTGATTGATGCTAATCTTAAGGAAGGATTAGGATATCCCAGCGGTCCCGCCGCGGCCATCGGAGGAGAGCCAGTAGGAAAAAAATGAATAAAACAGAATTATAAGATATTCTTTTTTTTTTTATTTGTGTGCAAATATCCAGTCGACTTTGGTGGTGCTACACACAGCATTACATCATCTTTTTTTTTGATTGGCAGAAGTAGAGGTAATATGGATTAAAACCCATATTGATCATATTTCATGGTGTTTTGGTCATAAATGAGTTACTTAAGTTTTAAAAAGCGATATTTAAAAATGGATTGCCTTAGAAACTTAATAGATCTTAAATGAATTTTAAAAGGGTTATAAGAGTTAGTAAATTGTTAGTAATCTATATAAACGTACATAAATAATTTTTTTTCTAATTAAATTTTAATATTGAAATATTTTAATAAATAGGTTGGGTCGGGTTATAGGGTTTGGAGTTATCGATATTTAAGTCACTAAATTTGTATAGCATGTAAATGGGATCAAAATGATTAAATGGTCAACCCGACCCACTTGTTGACAACCCTTACGCAGACTAAATTGAAAATCGTTCAAATATTACATTCGATAAACCCCCCCCCAAAATTAATGATTGAAAGATTTAGGACTGAATTAGTAGTCGAAATAAAAATTTGCACATACGGACTTCAATTAAAATAGCGTCAGGCCATATTCTGTCTTCTAATTTTGATCCGTGGAATAGGTTATTCGGTCCAATTAGGTGGCGCGGTTTCCCAAAAGCCTGCGTCCCAGCTCCAAAACGCACAAAAAAACAGAAAAAGGCCATAAACGGCGGCTTCTGGCCCCCCCCCCCCAACATCACGTCGGGGCACTGACCTTCGCTACCCTCCGTTCACGATCATCACGCGGCGGTCCGCTCACGAGGCTTGCCCGTCCTTCAGGGTTTATATGAGGACAGGCAGTAGCCGGCCCTTTGGCGCAAAAGTTGCCTCGGATTCCGACCTCAAGGTCTCAAGGCGGTTGACGGAAGTTGACGCCACCAGGCACGTCCTCCGAAGCAAGGAAAAAAGAGGAAAGAAACCACGGTGTTTTCCGAACCTCAGCCCGGATCCGCCGCCCTAAAACCCTCACGGGGATCCGCTGGGGCTCATCAGGAGAAGTGGACAGCCTCTGTTTTCGAGTGGGACAAACACAACAATCAAATTTTTTTCAACTTTAACTTAATATTCAATACTATATCTAAACTTTTTAATTTAATTATTGGAAGATATTCAATATGCTCTTTCATAATTTAAATTCGAAAAAAGATACTGGGCATTTTATTATAGTTGATGGACTAAGTTAAAAAATATTTTTAAAATTTAAGGATCATTTACTGAACAAATAAAAACTTAGAAAAACATTACACCATTCGGGTAAAAGTATAGAGATCAATATTGAATCAAATTAAAAGTTTATGGACTGTGTTATATATTACAAATCAAAATTTATAGACCATTTCTTGTCACTTTCCTTTCACTTTGTATTTTTTTTGACGGCGTTTTCAATTTGTATTTGCCCAATCGATATGATAGGTAATACACGGTAATTCCCCGGGATTTCGGGGTCATGCCACTCGATATACGTTGCACTCATCTTGTGGGAAAACTCGCACGTGAAAAGTAACAAGTACAATTTGATAAAAGAAAGCCACCAAGTACGTGATTTTTTCAGAAAATACACTTGTTCGTAACGATGTCATTTTCCTTTAATTTTTTTCCCACTTAATGGAACTTTCGCCGGACTAATCGCTGGTATCCGATCCCCATTGGAGAAGCACGTCTTCAAACCCGTTTGACTCTGGTGGATAGTGTGTATCGAGTTGATTCCGTGAAGAAAACCCGACCCGAATAGTTTTTCTAAAATTGGTATATTTTTATAGTTTTGGGAGGTTTCTTGCCAAAAAGGAAAAAAAAAATCCGGCGGAGTTCGACCTGCCTACGTCATTATAAAACCGATTACCTACATTGTTTCGAATTTAAGGTTTGTTTCAGAGTCTATAGGGGAGTTGATTTCAAATGATTCTAAAATCTAAATCTTTAAAGTAAGTTGCTGACACACAAAAATGATAGTTTTTTTTTTGTTAATCAATAGATGGTAGACATAGTCGATGATAATAGAGTTTGGTGCACAAAAAAAGTCGTAAACATCAATATCAATGTGTAACCGATCAATATCAATGTTTCCATCCCTTTTAGATAAGTGTTACCAGATATTAGTTATATGGGATGAAGTTATTGACATCAATATTGATGTGCAACTGATGAGGGCAAATAAAAGTTATTTGGGAATAAATCACCGGTATCGATATTGACAATCAACAAATGATTAGCAATTGTATGAGATTGGAAAGTTAGTTATTTATTAGGACTATATAACCGGTGTTTGTAATCGTGGAATGTAGGCTTTAAATAGTTACATCGTACTCATTGTGAATGGTCTCCAATTAATTAAAGAAATTAAAATTCTCGCAAAATATTTGTTTTCTTAACTTTTTTCACAAGTTAAATATCTTTTAATTCCCATGCATCATTCACAGTTTCAAATTTTCTTCATTGATTGAATTTTGATGTTATATTTCTGTGATTGCATTCTATTGTGGATTAAATTCCAATGAAGCATATTTGTTTCTATCATTCATTGAGACTCATGTTCAAAATTGCATAGAGCACATCTACTCTCAATAAAAATCAAAACAAATTTCAGTGATTTCGACTGCACATACAATTTTGGCAAAGCAAAGTTATATGGTGCCATATTGGAACCTGAATAGGTTGCTTGCTTCTGACTCTATAATTAACTCTTCAATGTAAATAAAAGTGCATTCCAGATAGACATTGGCCAATTCAGTCCAATTTTACAATCGACGCTAATATGGACATTTTTTATTATTTTTTCTTTTCCTACTGTTGCTGTGGCTAGTGAGGGCTTTGCGTCCCTTCATTGGTCTCGCAGGGCCTTACCTAGATCTGAGGGTAGCCTTGCCAATAATCGTGCTTCATGGGGGTTTCGTGAAGCATAGATGTGAGTGAAGCAGGCCATGGCCTTGCTCAGGCTGGGCAAGGCCTCAAATCATGAAACCCTCGTCGACCACAATAGCAGTAGGTTTAAGAAAGAAAAAATAAATATTAATTTTTTAAAGAATAATATAAAAATGTCCACGTTGGCACCGATTGTTAAAGTAGACCGAATTAGCACAATTACAAAAGGTTTAAGACTCAATTGACAAAAAAATTAAGATCGAATTGATATAATTATAATAGATTTAAGGCTATTTTAGTAATTACCTCATTAATTAGGTATGCCATAGAGGAAAGAAATTAATATAAGATGAAATCAAAACGACGATTTTGTGACAGGACATGTGATGAGCTAATACGCAATGTCATGCGAAAAGTCAGCCCCAAGGTTGACGAACCTCGTTCCAGCACGGCACTGAAAACTTCCAGGAATTTCTTGTGGGCCACGACACGCGGGTTTCTTCTCCGAACCCCAACCTTCACTTGACTCGGCACCGAACCGAACCGAACCGAACCGGATCTGACCTGAGGCTCGGTCTACGTCAAGGCTAGGCCGGCCCCACACGACAGGAAGAGAGAGAAAAAAATCTCCCACATGCCCCCCGCTTGATTCCTTCCCACTTTTTTCGCCTTCGCTGTTTTAAAGCTTCAGCTCTCTTCACCACCTCCAACGAGCCAACGATCCTTCGCCCTCTCTCTCTCTCTCTCTCTCTCTCTCACTCACACACACACACACACACACACACACACACACACACTCACTCTCACTCTCACTCTCACTCAGTCACCCGCACAAACCGTCGTCCGTCGCGTGAACGACTGTTTGCCGGACAATTCCGTGCTCCGATCGCCTGCGCCGGTAGGGCCGTTCGGTCGCGTCGTGGTTCGCTGGATTTGATTGTAGTGCAGTGGACTCGTTCTTGGCCTCGGGCTGATTCCGCGGCGCTCCGCGTTTTCGGGTTAGGCGGAGATCTCGCGCCGATGGTGGCGAGCGCTGGTGCTTGGATTCTCTGACCCTGAGGTTTGGTTTCTGAGTTTGGTTCTGCTGATAATGGTTGGAGGTGCTTGTGGGGTTGGGTTGCGCGTCGTTTGATTGCGTGGGAGGAGGAGAGTTTGGATTGTTACTGACGCAGCAACTGCGTTTGAGCGACGTAAGGTTTAGATTCTTGGGAATTCTCAACGGTTCTGTCAACGACATGAAGTTTACGAGGATGTTCCTTTTCATAGTTTGTGACTATCGTGATAATTGAGCAATTTGAATGTTGGACTTTTACTCCGTTTGCTTGTGTGGAGGGGGGAGGGGATGAACGAAAGTCGCTTTCTTTAGAAGCGGAATAGAGTTAAACTAAATTTTTTCTTCTGATTTGCTTGTAAAGATTGAATACTCAACTCTTTGCAGTTGATTGCGGATATTCGTTGTTTCTATCTGCCGGAATTCAAGTGCAATCATGGCGCAAAGTAACTGGGAAGCTGATAAAATGTAAGTTTTTGCTTATGATGTTATTTAACTCTGTTGAACTGAAAAGCGGTGGCCATGAAACCAAAGGACTGGAAAATGTTGCAAAGAGTTAAGATGAGTAACACTAAGCTCTCATTATTGCAGCACTCACTGTCTAATGCAATTCAATTATGAGTCACTCCCTATTTATAGTTTCTAATAGCAGTGGGATCAAATACCTGCTCAGAGCTGGCTCAATCACGAGCATTCAGCAAATTCGGAAGATAGAGGGATGGGAAACAATTATTGTGCGCAGACAAATAGAGAGAGAGAGAGAGAGAGAGAGAGAGAGAGAGAGAGAGAGAGAGAGAGTTTATTTTTGGCAAAGTAATCTCCTTTGTTCATTAAATGTTCTATAAGGGTGCTTTGTTAATGAGCACTCTGTTCGGGTCTTGCACTTGTCTTCCTTCAGGCTTGATGTATACATACACGACTATATGTTGAAGAGAAATTGCACGATTCTGCTAAAGCTTTTATGACCGAAGGGAAAGTTGCCACTGACCCAGTAGGTAATTCCATTTCCTTTGCAGTCTGACTTGTGTATTGTAGTCTGTGGGCATGGTGATGTATGATCTCTCAAATCATGGTCTACTTTGTGCTAATTACTTAGCTTTAAATGTATAGCTATTGACGCACCAGGAGGATTTCTCTTTGAGTGGTGGTCTGTCTTCTGGGACATTTTCATTGCAAGGACAAATGCGAAACACTCTGATGCTGCTGCAGCTTACATTGAGGTTTCTCTTTGGTCCACATTCCTGCACCATTCTCCATTCGTCCATGGTACAGTATTTCCCAAAACACACAGAAATTTTGAGGATTTGACAGTTTGGTTTGTGAAATTCAGGCACAGCAAGTAAAGGGTAGGGAACAACAACAACTTCAGATGCAGCAATTACAACTTTTGCAGCAGAGAAATGCACAACTACAGCGAAGGGATCCTAATCATCCCACTCTTGGTAGTTCTCTCAACGATTTAAACTCTGAAGGAATGATGGGTCAGCCATCACCAAGTCTGTTGGCCATGAAGATGTACGGGGAACGCATGAAACACCATCATGCAATGGATTTAGGGACTTCTCCTGCTATCATTGATGCCAACAGAATGGCCCATATTAAAGCAGCAACAGATCATCAAGGGTAAAGAGGACCTGTGTACCTTTGTGCTTGAACCTAATAGATAAATTAAACAGCTGACTTTTCTTAATCTTTTGTTGACTCAGCCAGTTGATTCAGGCTAACACTGTGAACATGCCATCATCTTTGCAGCAAACACCACCACAACCTGCCCTCGCTACCGTATGAACTCTCACAAAGTGCATTGTCTTTTTTTGTCCATCCTATTTTTTTTTTCAAGTAATTTGGTTGTAACAGATTGGTTCTTGGAGTACTTTATAATTCTCCAGTTATGCAATCTGTGGAGTGTGCAGGATGTCAAAAGTCAAATTAACCTCGGTGCAAATCAAAAGTCTTTGGCCCTGGATCCTTCATCAATATATGGACAAGCAATTCTACAATCAAAATCAGGTCTTGTTCCTACAGGTATGTTCCTTGGCCAACTCAATGGTACTTTAACTTGATAAATCACTCTTTGCCCACAGCACAAGCTGCTGTGATCCAGACATGGTTCTGTAAACTTTGTTGCACCATATTTTCTACAGAATCTCCTTCAGAAATATAATTTGAAGCATACTCAAAGCTCGTCCTTGCTCTTAAATAATATGGTAGTGATAAGCAAGCGCTACTAGAATATTGGTTCGCAGTAAGTGGAAGGGACCATTTGAACTATCAACTTTGGAGCCTGCACAGAGCAGAGCTTCATCTAATTGACTTATCCAGATTTCTACATCTGCTTCTGGCTATGTACATGCTATCTTGCATCTCTTGGTGGAAGTCCACGGTCTATTTTGCTTTTTTGACCATCTAGAGCATGGTTTGTCACACGGATACCAGAACTTTTCTTTTGGATAAATATTATAGGGTGTAATACTTTCGGCTGAATTCGCAATTCTTGTGAGAGAAAAGAGTAAGAAACGTAGGGGACCAAGTCCTGGTAGTGGATGACAGTTTATACAGGAATAGCTTAGTCTGTTGTTAGTTATGATCTGGTGTAAGAATGAATTCTCTGTAGTTATGAGATTGGATGTTCCTCGACATTTCTTGCTTTCCCTCTCAAGTTCAACTTTTGTTCCCATGTAGGACTAAGAAACATTTTATGTTTACCTTTTTGCTATGTTTGGAAGCAAGTTGAATAGAATTGGGGAGAAAATGCCCGACATTTAAATTTTTCCCCCCATTTCTTTCTGAAAGGAATTATAAAGTTTCACTTATTTTCCACACTCATTTTCATTCCCCTCTTTTCCCTCCCTTTTCCTAAGAGAACCCTAAAGATTGAGTTCTTAAATACCTGCTTAAGTCTCAATGGTTCTGGTAGTTTCCGCTAGCAGATTGTTTTATTTGTTATGCGAAATGTGTAGAAGCTCTGATAATGGTTTTTTTTTTTCCTCTTTTGTTGAGTGGATGCAGCAATACTTTCTGTTTCTGAAACGTAGTACTCGAGGTCATCTAATTGGTTCTGGTTGGCATTTTCTGAGAAAAGTGATGGGGATTGGATCCATGTGAGGTTTATCATCCTAGGATTTTGGTTTTCTCTCACAATGTTTTTGAACCTGTTTTTCAGGATTAAATCAAGGGGTAACTGGCCTTCCTCTGAAAGGTTGGCCTTTAACTGTAAGTCTTACAGTTTGCGAGTCCACCAAGTATCTTTTTTCCAACCATTCTTCTTTCTTTAAGTTTCAGATCTTAACCTCTGAATCTACCACAATGTATAGGCGATTGAACAAATGCGGCCAAATATCGGTGGTCAAATGCAGAAGTCTGCCCTAACAAACCAAAGTCAGTTTCTTTTGACATCACAACAGCAGCAGCCACTGGCACAGCCTCAGGCACAACTTGTCCAAGTACCTTTAGCGACATGGATTCCCGGCGGTTGCTGGACTGCCTAGAGGTGCTCAAAAGAAACTGACTTTGGTTTGAAAGGGAGATCTTCTGCTTTCCAGTGCGATCAAGTTCGCCAAATTTGTTTCAATCGCCTATACATTGTGGTAGATTCAGAGGTTAAGATCTGAAACTTAAAGAAAAGAATGGTTGGAAAAAAGATACTTGGTGGACTCGCAAACTGTAAGACTTACAGTTAAACCAACCTTTCAGAGGAAGGCCAGTTACCCCTTGATTTAATCCTGAAAAACAGGTTCAAAAACATTGTGGATTAAACCAAAATCCTAGGATGATATTTATCTCACATGGATCCAATCCCCATCACTTTTCTCAGAGGGATTTCACCAAAACTCAATGCAGAGTAACATTTTAGGTGAAATTATTCTAGATTCCTGTTTCTTTAGTTCTCATAACTTCTTGAAGAAAAGAGGAAAAAAAAAAAATCCATTATCAGAGCTTCTACACATTTCGCATAACAAATAAAACAATCTTTTAGCGGAAACTACCAGAACCATTGAGACTTAAGCAGGTATTTAGAGAACTCATTCCATTCGTGCCTTCTTGTGAATATTGGTATGTTACCAGACTTTGATGTCAAATGAGTGTGGAAAATAAGTGAAAGTTTATAATTCCTTTCAGATGAAATGGGGGGAAAAATTTATGTTTGTATCTTGTCGTCAATTCTATTCAACTTGCTTCCAAATATAGCAAAAAGGTAAACATAAAATGTTTGATAGTCCTACATGGAACAAAAGTTGAACTTGAGAGTTGAAAGCAAGAAATGTCGAGGACATCCAATCTCATAACTACAGAGAATTCATTCTTACACCAGATCATAACTAACAACAGACTAAGCTATTCCTGTATAAACTGTCATCCACTACCAGGACTTGGTCCCCTACGTTTCTTACTCTTTTCTCTCACAAGAATTGCGAATTCAGCCGAAAGTATTACACCCTATAATATTTATCCAAAAGAAAAGTTCTGGTATCCGTGTGACAAACCATGCTCTAGATGGTCAAAAAAGCAAATAGACCGTGGACTTCCACCAAGAGATGCAAGATAGCATGTACATAGCCAGAAGCAGATGTAGAAATCTGGATAAGTCAATTAGATGAAGCTCTGCTCTGTGCAGGCTCCAAAGTTGATAGTTCAAATGGTCCCTTCCACTTACTGCGAACCAATATTCTAGTAGCGCTTGCTTATCACTACCATATTATTTAAGAGCAAGGACGAGCTTTGAGTATGCTTCAAATTATATTTCTGAAGGAGATTCTGTAGAAAATATGGTGCAACAAAGTTTACAGAACCATGTCTGGATCACAGCAGCTTGTGCTGTGGGCAAAGAGTGATTTATCAAGTTAAAGTACCATTGAGTTGGCCAAGGAACATACCTGTAGGAACAAGACCTGATTTTGATTGTAGAATTGCTTGTCCATATATTGATGAAGGATCCAGGGCCAAAGACTTTTGATTTGCACCGAGGTTAATTTGACTTTTGACATCCTGCACACTCCACAGATTGCATAACTGGAGAATTATAAAGTACTCCAAGAACCAATCTGTTACAACCAAATTACTTGAAAAAAAAAATAGGATGGACAAAAAAAGACAATGCACTTTGTGAGAGTTCATACGGTAGCGAGGGCAGGTTGTGGTGGTGTTTGCTGCAAAGATGATGGCATGTTCACAGTGTTAGCCTGAATCAACTGGCTGAGTCAACAAAAGATTAAGAAAAGTCAGCTGTTTAATTTATCTATTAGGTTCAAGCACAAAGGTACACAGGTCCTCTTTACCCTTGATGATCTGTTGCTGCTTTAATATGGGCCATTCTGTTGGCATCAATGATAGCAGGAGAAGTCCCTAAATCCATTGCATGATGGTGTTTCATGCGTTCCCCGTACATCTTCATGGCCAACAGACTTGGTGATGGCTGACCCATCATTCCTTCAGAGTTTAAATCGTTGAGAGAACTACCAAGAGTGGGATGATTAGGATCCCTTCGCTGTAGTTGTGCATTTCTCTGCTGCAAAAGTTGTAATTGCTGCATCTGAAGTTGTTGTTGTTCCCTACCCTTTACTTGCTGTGCCTGAATTTCACAAACCAAACTGTCAAATCCTCAAAATTTCTGTGTGTTTTGGGAAATACTGTACCATGGACGAATGGAGAATGGTGCAGGAATGTGGACCAAAGAGAAACCTCAATGTAAGCTGCAGCAGCATCAGAGTGTTTCGCATTTGTCCTTGCAATGAAAATGTCCCAGAAGACAGACCACCACTCAAAGAGAAATCCTCCTGGTGCGTCAATAGCTATACATTTAAAGCTAAGTAATTAGCACAAAGTAGACCATGATTTTGAGAGATCATACATCACCATGCCCACAGACTACAATACACAAGTCAGACTGCAAAGGAAATGGAATTACCTACTGGGTCAGTGGCAACTTTCCCTTCGGTCATAAAGCTTTAGCAGAATCGTGCAATTTTCTCTTCAACATATAGTCGTGTATGTATACATCAAGCCTGAAGGAAGACAAGTGCAAGACCCGAACAGAGTGCTCATTAACAAAGCACCCTTATAGAACATTTAATGAACAAAGGAGATTACTTTGCCAAAAATAAACTCTCTCTCTCTCTCTCTCTCTCTCTCTCTCTCTCTCTCTCTCTCTCTCTCTCTATTTGTCTGCGCACAATAATTGTTTCCCATCCCTCTATCTTCCGAATTTGCTGAATGCTCGTGATTGAGCCAGCTCTGAGCAGGTATTTGATCCCACTGCTATTAGAAACTATAAATAGGGAGTGACTCATAATTGAATTGCATTAGACAGTGAGTGCTGCAATAATGAGAGCTTAGTGTTACTCATCTTAACTCTTTGCAACATTTTCCAGTCCTTTGGTTTCATGGCCACCGCTTTTCAGTTCAACAGAGTTAAATAACATCATAAGCAAAAACTTACATTTTATCAGCTTCCCAGTTACTTTGCGCCATGATTGCACTTGAATTCCGGCAGATAGAAACAACGAATATCCGCAATCAACTGCAAAGAGTTGAGTATTCAATCTTTACAAGCAAATCAGAAGAAAAAATTTAGTTTAACTCTATTCCGCTTCTAAAGAAAGCGACTTTCGTTCATCCCCTCCCCCCTCCACACAAGCAAACGGAGTAAAAGTCCAACATTCAAATTGCTCAATTATCACGATAGTCACAAACTATGAAAAGGAACATCCTCGTAAACTTCATGTCGTTGACAGAACCGTTGAGAATTCCCAAGAATCTAAACCTTACGTCGCTCAAACGCAGTTGCTGCGTCAGTAACAATCCAAACTCTCCTCCTCCCACGCAATCAAACGACGCGCAACCCAACCCCACAAGCACCTCCAACCATTATCAGCAGAACCAAACTCAGAAACCAAACCTCAGGGTCAGAGAATCCAAGCACCAGCGCTCGCCACCATCGGCGCGAGATCTCCGCCTAACCCGAAAACGCGGAGCGCCGCGGAATCAGCCCGAGGCCAAGAACGAGTCCACTGCACTACAATCAAATCCAGCGAACCACGACGCGACCGAACGGCCCTACCGGCGCAGGCGATCGGAGCACGGAATTGTCCGGCAAACAGTCGTTCACGCGACGGACGACGGTTTGTGCGGGTGACTGAGTGAGAGTGAGAGTGAGAGTGAGTGTGTGTGTGTGTGTGTGTGTGTGTGTGTGTGTGAGTGAGAGAGAGAGAGAGAGAGAGAGAGAGGGCGAAGGATCGTTGGCTCGTTGGAGGTGGTGAAGAGAGCTGAAGCTTTAAAACAGCGAAGGCGAAAAAGTGGGAAGGAATCAAGCGGGGGGCATGTGGGAGATTTTTTTCTCTCTCTTCCTGTCGTGTGGGGCCGGCCTAGCCTTGACGTAGACCGAGCCTCAGGTCAGATCCGGTTCGGTTCGGTTCGGTTCGGTGCCGAGTCAAGTGAAGGTTGGGGTTCGGAGAAGAAACCCGCGTGTCGTGGCCCACAAGAAATTCCTGGAAGTTTTCAGTGCCGTGCTGGAACGAGGTTCGTCAACCTTGGGGCTGACTTTTCGCATGACATTGCGTATTAGCTCATCACATGTCCTGTCACAAAATCGTCGTTTTGATTTCATCTTATATTAATTTCTTTCCTCTATGGCATACCTAATTAATGAGGTAATTACTAAAATAGCCTTAAATCTATTATAATTATATCAATTCGATCTTAATTTTTTTGTCAATTGAGTCTTAAACCTTTTGTAATTGTGCTAATTCGGTCTACTTTAACAATCGGTGCCAACGTGGACATTTTTATATTATTCTTTAAAAAATTAATATTTATTTTTTCTTTCTTAAACCTACTGCTATTGTGGTCGACGAGGGTTTCATGATTTGAGGCCTTGCCCAGCCTGAGCAAGGCCATGGCCTGCTTCACTCACATCTATGCTTCACGAAACCCCCATGAAGCACGATTATTGGCAAGGCTACCCTCAGATCTAGGTAAGGCCCTGCGAGACCAATGAAGGGACGCAAAGCCCTCACTAGCCACAGCAACAGTAGGAAAAGAAAAAATAATAAAAAATGTCCATATTAGCGTCGATTGTAAAATTGGACTGAATTGGCCAATGTCTATCTGGAATGCACTTTTATTTACATTGAAGAGTTAATTATAGAGTCAGAAGCAAGCAACCTATTCAGGTTCCAATATGGCACCATATAACTTTGCTTTGCCAAAATTGTATGTGCAGTCGAAATCACTGAAATTTGTTTTGATTTTTATTGAGAGTAGATGTGCTCTATGCAATTTTGAACATGAGTCTCAATGAATGATAGAAACAAATATGCTTCATTGGAATTTAATCCACAATAGAATGCAATCACAGAAATATAACATCAAAATTCAATCAATGAAGAAAATTTGAAACTGTGAAATTAA
>JAGVVM010007328.1:0-11717 GCA_019149425.1 Psidium friedrichsthalianum
GATATGATAGACTTATCTAGTACTATCAAATCATGATTCTCTTATCTTCCATCACTTGTGCCATACTACAAACTAAATCTCTGGCAGAAAGAAAAAAAGGAAAAAAAAAAACGATAAGAATAAAACAACAAAAAAACAGGGAGTTGTGCGGTAGGCGAATGAATACCATGTTCAAAGTTAGTTGAGTCTTCCAGGAGTCTTTGAATCTTTTTATCTCTCTACAGTGCCTGAACTCTGAGACACACATGATCGTCCTTTGTGGTATGATCTTGAAGTTTCAAATTGGCTTGGCAGACACACACTCACCACTATAAACGCCAAAATAAGCCATATATGGGGGCATGCCGAGAGCAAGGGTTGGTGGATGCGGTTATGGTTTCAGGTGTACGGAGGCATTAAAGAATTACTTGCGGGACGATCTAGACACGAAAAGGCATGATTCTCTCATGGGATATCGTTTCCTTCTTTTCTGAATATTGGACATGACTGAACGTTTTTTTGTCACTTGCTATCTGACTAGAAATGAGGTACATGAGAGGGTCCATGACTGAGTTTTATGATGTGACCTCTCATTATGATGGGCAAAGGGGAGTGATGAGTGTTTGGGGGATTTTTTCTCTGTGCAGTTATGTGTCTTTATGCTTGTGTAATGTTATGTAGCTCTTTCACATTTGTTATCGTTTAAGGAAGTGATCGCGTCGTAGCTAAGACACAAGGTGCTGGGTCAAAATTCTGATGGGGCGCTGGTAATGTGTTTTAGGGTAATCGGATTAGTCTTTCTCTTCACATACTAGAGAAACTTGAAAAAGATCGGAAGTGAGAAATATTTGTGGTTTGGGAGAAGTATGGAGATTAGTGGGGGGAGTGAGTGGATCTGTAGATGGGCTCGTTGCCCGAGCAAAAAGCTCTCTTGGTGACTTGTTTTGAGGGGCCGGAAACTGATCAAGGTGTTGACACCAGCCCGTAAATTTTGATTTTTATCTTAATGCATTTAATTTTTCATTAAAAAAATCAGGAATTAATTTTTAGTTCCTGACAAAAAAATAATTGTTTGCATGTTTTACTTTTTTAGCCTCCATCGTCATTGCTTTTACTTTTAATTTGGACCGACGGTGGATGAACATTAAAGGTTTGGATTTAAGCCCACAAGAACGATGAAAATCAATCGAGTCATTGTGGTCCTTCGTAAACATGGCTATATATATTGGCAAAAGATTGCACTGCTTGAGCGTATGGGGTCGGCGGTTTAGGCACAACATGATATCCACTTGATAAGGAAAAATAAGACAATAAAGTTTAAAAAAAGAACCAAAAGATATGTGTCATGGCCGCGAAAGATTTGGCAACAAGGGTGTTAAATTCTTGAAGAATAATATCTTTACGCAGAAGTAATCTCGTTCAAAGACGAAGAGGCATTGTGAATTCCTTGAGACGCCCTCGGTGTAGTCCACATATAAAGACCTTCACACACGCAATTCAAGAAAGGGAGAAATAGACGTGAGGTTTGAGGGCAAAAAGAAAAGGCATCCCTCTGACACCAGTGGGAGAAAAAGCAAAAAGGGAAAAGTAAAAGGTACTTTTTTTTTTCTCCTTTTGGCTCCACCAACCAGCAACACTTGGGATCATCAAAAAGCAACAAAATTCGTTGTATTGCCACGAGAATTCCCGTTTCCCGCTGCTAGCGTTCTTCTTTTCTCGGAATTTTCTTGAGAGAAACTCATCGTCGTTGCTGTTTCTCGACGCCAAACCAGCTGCGAAATTCGTTGTGTCTGATCACAGTGAGTTAGTCAAGCCTGAGAGGTTATCTAGCTGTGGACGTGTGGACAATCTTCAGCCCTCCCACAAGTTCAACCGTGCGTGAAGGTCATCTCGGGCTAATCCGAAGAATTGAAACTTGGTCGTCGGGCTTGCCGTAAAAGTCCAAAAGAGGAAAGCATATCTTGCAATTTAGGTATGTTTCCTAATTTAAATATTTTGGATATTTGATTGCAAAATTTGAGCGTTTGAATTGCATTATCCGAAAAAATTGTCTTGCAAGTTCAAAATATTCGATTACCTAATTGGAAAAATTGCACGTTAAACTTGAATGTTGAATATTTTCTGAAAATTTTGCATTATGTCACTTGCCTAAACTATGAGATTGTGATTCGATGTGAATATTTCGGAATTCTTGTGATAATCTTGTGATAATTAAAATTCTCCGAAGATATTCAAAGATACCCAAAAATATTTCAAGATGTGATTGATTAGGAAATTTCCTAATCCGCAATCGTATACATGGAAATAAGTCGATCTATCAGGCTTTAGATAGAATTATTTCCATAGCGGATATTTCGAATTTTAGGGTTAATCTATCAGGCTTTAGATCGAAACTTAATTTGAAAGAAATAGCGATACTTTAATTTTGCAACTCGAACTTTAAATTTCATCTATAAAAACAAAAAAAAAACTCAAAAAAAAATCATAAAAAAGAAAATCCTAAAAAAGTATTCCTTTGGATTTCAAGTGAGAATTCATCTAAAAATTGCCAAATTGAAAACGATTTCATGAAATCGGTACCGAAAGGGCGTTAATAGAAATATTAGCGTAATCAAGTCCCGAACTTAAATCTTTGGTTCGTAGAAATAGAATAGTTCTCCCATTATTTTATTTAGGTTTTTAATCGACCTACCATAAATGATTAGTAGCGACTCTTATTAAAAACTTTTGCAATTGAATATTGAACTTAAGTTGCGAATTGCTAGAGCTTGGGAGAGCTCGAACTAGGTTAGTTAATTCACTTAATTAACTTGGTAATCCATTAACCTAAGATTGGGAAAACCTAAATTTTTAGGTCGCAACACAAGGGCACTTAAATTGTTCCTTGTTTTGTTAGTTGTTGAATTTTGAAACATGCTTTCTCTTCGTGTAGATCTCACCATTTGAGGGAGCTCCAGAGGAGTTTGATCTGACTATATTTGAGGTGCAGAAAGATAGGACAATCGGGCCAGCAAAGTTTCAATGATTGTTGTGTCTTATGGTGCCTCTGCACCTTGCTGAGTTCAACTTCATTATGATATGCAATAAGGGGCACTCTTACATAATTGGATCAAAATATATCATCTTCACCATTGTGAAATTTCATTTCTGCAGGCCTTGCAGTATGTGCAGGATCCCAATGAGCTTTGCCCGATTAGATGGAAGCCTGGAGAGTAGGCCATCAAGCTAGACCCTAAGCTTAGCAATGGATACTTGAACATGGTAGTATTTAGATGTAATTGTGACACCATTTGTTGCTAAGATGAAATGTGTAACAGAGTTGCTCTTTGTATTGAAATTTTCATATGACGTATTGTCGATTTTTGCCGTGTCAAGTCCTTGCATTTTTTTTTTTCTAGTTTCATGGTTGTATACACCAAATTTAAGTTGAAATGTGCCACAGAGTTGCTTTTAGATTGCGAAATCGAATAATCTAACATGCAACATGGTTGGATAAATAACAAATTAGACCGGAATGGACATTGGTCACTCTTTTTTTTTTTTCTAAAGTCCCTTTCACTTTTTTATACAAAAAAAAAACTCCTTTTTTAACTTTAAGTTATATTTCCTAAAGAATTTGAAACTATTTAAATAGAAACGTCAATCAATATTTGAAATTGCAATTTACTGATGAAAATTAAACACGCGGACCAATCAGAATAGATTGCGAACTCCAATAATCGAAAATGCAATATGATATGATATATAGCGAATTAGACCGGAATGGACATCGATCACTCTCCATTGCAAAAAAAAGGGCTAAACAAAATAGGTTGAAACACAAATGAATGATTGTTTAGTTTTTTCGATTTTTTTTTCTGTTCTTTTTTTTCATGTCCCTTTCGTTTTTTCATATACAAAAGAAAAACGCGTATCTAATTCTACATTATATTTCCTAAGAATTTGAGGTTCTTTATTCATAAAATAAAAAAATTTAAATGAAAACATCAATCCAATATTTCAAACGGCTATTTACTGATGAAAAGGTAAACACACGAACCAATCTAAATAGATTGCGAACTCCAGTAATCGAAAATGCAATATGATTTGATACATAGCGAATTATATCAGAATGGACGTCGGTCACCCTCCCTTGCGAAAAAACGGCTAAAAAAAAATTAGGTTGAAACACAAATAAAATGATTTTTTAGTTTTTTTGAAATTTTTTTTGGCTGTTCTTTTTTTCATGTCCCTTTCTTTTTTTTACATAATGTAGAATTAGAGACGCATTTTTTTTGTATATAAAAAAAATGAAGGGACATGAGAAAAAGAACAAGAAAAAAAATTTCGAAAAAACTAAACAACGATTTGTGTTTCAACCTAATTTTTTTTAGCCGTTTTTTCGCAACGGAGGGTGACCGATGTCCATTCTGATCCAATTTGCTATGTATGAGATCATATTGCATGTTCGATTATTCGAGTTCGTAATCTATTTTAATTGGTCCACGTATTTAATTTTTCATCAATAAATAGCCGTTTCAAATGTTGGGTTGATGTTTTTGTTTAAATTTTTTATATTATGAATAAAGAGCCTCAAATTTTTAGGGAACATAATGTAGAATTAGAGGCACGTTTTTTTTGTATATAAAAAAGACAAAAGGGACATGAAAAAAAGAACAACAAAAAAAAATGGAAAAAACTGACCCAGGTCCATTCTGTTCCATTTGGATTGATGTTTTTGTTCTATTTGCCTTTTTTATTTTATGACTAAAGTGCTTCAAATTCTTTATGAAATATAATGCAAATTTACAAATACATTTTTTTTGCATAAAAAAGCAAAAGGGACTTAAAAAAATGAACAGCCAAAATTTTTTTGAAAAAACTAAACAATCATTTCATTTGTGTTCCAATATAATTTTTTAAGCTATTTCTTCGCAATGAAGACTTCATGTGTACTATGCCGTGGCAGTTTACATCATCTCAAATTTCCTTTCTTCATTCCCTTTCCTAGTTGCCATTACATTAACCACGGGGACTATCACCTACTACATGGTGAAATTTAGGCCGGCTTTTCTCACCACGTGTTCTTTTGCCTCAACATCTATGCCTGCATATCTTTCATAAAGAGCCTCATGATGGTTGTTGCATTGCTAGTTCCAAACTTCTGATGGGAATCATTACAGGAGCTGGAATTATAGTAAGAGAATATGCAACATTTCATGTTTTGATGTGATAATTGCATCATTACCAACAATTTGGGGTCGCTGCTACAGGGAATACTGATGATGACCTCTGGATTCTTCAGACTTCTGCCATTCCTTCCAAAGCCCTTTTGGCGGTACCCAATTTCATATCTTAGTTACGGCTCATGGCTATACAGGTACTTCCAGGTTAACATTATGAAAGAAGCCATCCTAAGGTTGAGATCGGGCTATTAGGTATATATGCAGCATAAATGGATATTAGACAGAAGGCAAAACTTTTAAGACCAGAAGTGAGGTACTTCATCACTCAAAATAAGATAGAACACAAAGCTGAGAGTAGGAACTTAAGATTACCATCTTGGTTATTACTTGTTTTCAAAAACTGAAAAATATGTTCATCGTTTTGGCCGAGATTTACAAAGGGCTCAGACACTAAATTATGTGGAAATACATTTTGGCATACGTGATCTGAGTCACATTTTCCTTTTTTAATCAACAAAGAGGGCAGTTGAGTAATGTTTAAACACCTAAGGAATATTTTCCATGCCATTCAGTAGAAGAATTTTGGTAAAACTTCTCCATATCTCTGATAATTTATCAAAGCAGAAGCAGAACCCCTTCCATTTACAAAATCTCCAAATGTTGTCTATATACAAATATAAAGGAAAAACCTTGGTAACTTCATGCGACTCGACTCAAGAGGGACCATACAAGGAATGTGACTTCTATATAACTCCTAGTAGTTTACTAACCAACACCAATTCCATGTGTAAGATTTCAACAGGAAGATGATGTTGGTTCATAGATTTGTTGACCTCATAACGTAGGTAGCACTACTTTTCTTTCCTCCCAATGCTTAATTTTGGCATGGTTGCGGTGTCATTTACCTTCCCAAGCTGCGCAAGCTTCTCCACTTCCTTAATCCTTCATCCTTCACCAACCCATCAACAAGAAACTGCAATGCCCAATCGACAAGCGAACAAATCTTGAAAAACTCTTTGCACAACTCAAAATTACTCTATCCTGTTTCACTACACAATAGTTTACCATCATTCAAATTACCACACTCATCAAACCCAATCAAAGCAAAGCTTCAGAATTTGGATTGCAAAGAGGGGAAACCCCTAACCTGAGCTTGTTGGATGCAAAGGACAAATTGCAACGTGCCAATGGAGCTCCGGGAAGTGACCGCAGAGGCGGCGGCATGGTTTTGGCCGAGGGAGATGCTTCCAAGAGAGAGCACCCACAATTTCCAGAAATATATAGCTTTTGAGAATAAAGCAAGCCGTGAGGTGTTGGTCGAGGGACTGCAAAGAGGAATTCAGTTTTTACAATGAAAACCCTAACTTGAGCTCGTCGGATGCAAAGGACAAATCAGAGCCGCCAATGGGGCTCTGGGAGGCGACGGCTGAGGCGGCGGTGTGGTTTTGGTAGAGGCCGAAAGAGTGGACTTGGAGACAGAGCAAAGCAAGCCGTGAACTCGGACAGAGACGAGGCGACACTGAGGGGGTTCCCGACTGCGGAGGCAAAAGCAGCGGCGGCGACGTGGTTTTGGTCGAGGGATCGGCCTGGTGTCGTGGCCGAGTGGAGATCTGGTGGAGGAAGCGAAAGAGTGAACTCGGAGAGAGAGCAGAGCCAGCCGCAAACTCAGAGAGAAACGAGGGGACACAGAGGGGTTCCGAGACGGCGGAGGCGGAAGCAGCGGCAGCGGCGTGGTTTTTGTTGAGGGACGGGCGTGGTGTTGTGGCCGAACGGAGATTTGGTCGAGGAAGGTAGGGAGCGAACTTGAAAATGGAGAGGTGTCAATCGTGTAAAGCTGGAGAGAGAGAGATAATGGAGGGAGAGAGAGAAAAGATTTGTGGCTCTTGATTTCAAAAAATTTACCGAGCACTAACGGAAGGAGAGGAGAGAGAAAATGGAGAGTTATTGGGGCTTTCTTTTATCCAAAAATCTGACTGGTGGGGTCGACTGGCCACGTGTCTTCTCCTCAATGGTTCAATGCACACAAATCTAATCTATCCAATATTTTCTCAGGACCACACATACCCCCTATTCATCTCAGCTTTTGATCACGCTGTGCGGTCGTCAGTGGCCTAGCTCTTCCCCACTCTCATTTCCCGCGCCGGAGACTTGCAGGGTGAGGCTGTGGATGAGGCTGCTGAAGGTGGCAACGTGTAACTTGAACCAGTGGGCCATGGACTTCGACTGCAATATGACGAACATAAAGGAGTCGATTGCCAAAGCGAAGGAAGCCGGCGCAGTGATTAGGCTCGGCCCCGAGCTGGAGATTACTGGCTACGGCTGCGAGGACCACTTCCTTGAACTGGATACCGTCACCACGCGTGAGTTTTGCTTGCCTCTCGTTGCTTCACTTTCGTGTCCTATTTGGAGAAACTATGCGGACAAACGTTTCCTAGTATGCAGGGAGTGATTGTTCTGGATTGAAGTAGATTGTCCTAGAGTGAGCAGCATCTGGATTTTCGAGTAGCATTTTCTATTTTTTTAGAGCAATGTGTGTTGCGGAAGAGAAAAATCGAATCGGAAGAACGGCAGAGACAAAAAAAAACGAATAACACGATTTACCCAGGTTCACCCAGAAAAGGGCTATGTCTTGCGGTCTGTATTATTAGGTTTTCTGCACACGGTTCAATGACAAAAACACTATATATAGGCTTCTCCAACAATCCCACTCGGCCACGCACCGGGCCGACCCTGGACAAAACCACATGCCGCCGTGCTTTTGCCCCGCCGCAGTCGGGAACCCTCCAGTGTCGCCTCGGTCTCTGTCCGAGGGTTCACGGCTTGCTTTGCTCTGTCTCCAAGTCCACTCTTTCGGCCTCTACCAAAACCACACCGCCGCCTCAGCCGTCGCCTCCCAGAGCCCCATTGGCGGCTCTGATTTGTCCTTTGCATCCGACGAGCTCAAGTTAGGGTTTTCATTGTAAAAACTGAATTCCTCTTGCAAGTCCCTCGGACCAACACCTCACGGCTTGCTTTATTCTCAAAAGCTATATATTTCTGGAAATTGTGGGTGCTCTCTCTTGGAAGCATCTCCCTCGGCCAAAACCATGCCGCCGCCTCTGCGGTCACTTCCCGGAGCTCCATTGGCACGTTGCAATTTGTCCTTTGCATCCAACAAGCTCAGGTTAGGGTTTCCCCTCTTTGCAATCCAAATTCTGGAAGCTTTGCTTTGATTGGGTTGATGAGTGTGGTAATTTGAATGATGGTAAACTATTGTGTAGTGAAACAGGATAGAGTAATTTTGAGTTGTGCAAAGAGTTTTTCAAGATTTGTTCGCTTGTCGATTGGGCATTGCAGTTTCTTGTTGATGGGTTGGTGAAGGATGAAGGATTAAGGAAGTGGAGAAGCTTGCGCAGCTGGGAAGGTAAATGACACCGCAACCATGCCAAAATTAAGCATGGGAGGAAAGAAAAGTAGTGCTACCTACGTTATGAGGTCAACAAATCTATGAACCAACATCATCTTCCTGTTGAAATCTTACACATGGAATTGGTGTTGGTTAGTAAACTACTAGGAGTTATATAGAAGTCACATTCCTTGTATGGTCCCTCTTGAGTCGAGTCGCATGAAGTTACAAGGTTTTTCCTTTTATTTGTATATAGACAACATTTGGAGATTTGTAAATGGAAGGGGTTCTGCTTCTGCTTTGATAAATTATCAGAGATATGGAGAAGTTTTACCAAAATTCTTCTACTGAATGGCATGGAAAATATTCCTTAGGTGTTTAAACATTACTCAACTGCCCTCTTGTTGATTAAAAAAGGAAAATGTGACTCAGATCACGTATGCAAAATGTATTTCCACATAATTTAGTGTCTGAGCCCTTTGTAAATCTCGGCCAAAACGATGAACATATTTTTCAGTTTTTGAAAACAAGTAATAACCAAGATGTAATCTTAAGTTCCTACTCTCAGCTTTGTGTTCTATCTTATTTTGAGTGATGAAAGTACCTCACTTCTGTCTTAAAAGTTTGCCTTCTGTCTAATATCCATTTATGCTGCATATATACCTAATAGCCCGATCTCAACCTTAGGGATGGCTTCTTTCATAATGTTAAAACCTGGAAGTACCTGTATAGCCATGAGCCGTAACTAAGATATGAAATTGGGTACCGCCAAAAAGGGCTTTGGAAGGAAGGCAGAAGTCTGAAGAATCCAGAGGAATATGTAGCTCATCTTCTTGCCAATGTATGCGTGCAGCGAACCTGAAATTGGTAATGGTATCTACATAATTTCACATCAAATACATGCAAGTTTGCATCTTACTCTTCCTCCCACTTCTGTAATGTTCAATCAGAAGTTGGAACTCAATGCAACACCATCATTGTCTCTCTTTGAAAGAATGGCCTTGCACAAAGATGAGGCAAAACCAACGTGTGAGAAAACCCGCCTTAAATTCACCATGTAGTCATGATAGTCAGTCCCGTGGTAATTGTAATGGCAACTAGGAAAGGGAAAGAGAAAGAATTGAGATGGAAATGCGACTAGGATGTAACTGCGACGGATACATAGTAACATGAAGTCTTCATTGCGAAGAAATAGCTTAAAAAATTATATTGGAACACAAATGAAATGATTGTCTTAGTTTTTTCAAAAAAATTTTGGCTGTTCATTTTTTTAAGTCCTTTTTGCTTTTTTATGCAAAAAAAAATGTATTTGTAAATTTGCATTATATTTCATAAAGAATTTGAAGCACTTTAGTCATAAAAATAAAAAAGGCAAATAGAAAACAAAAACATCAATCCAAATGGAACAGAATGGACCTGGGTCAGTTTTTTCCATTTTTTTTGTTGTTTCTTTTTTCAATTGTCCCTTTTGTCTTTTTTATATACAAAAAAAAACGTGCCTCTAATTCTACATTATGTTCCCTAAAAAAATTTGAGGCTCTTTATTCATAATATAAAAAATTTAAACCAAAAAAATCAACCCAACATTTGAAACGGCATTTATTGATGAAAAATTAAATACGTGGACAATTAAAATAGATTACGAACTCGAATAATCGAACATGCAATATGATCTCATACATAGCAAATGGATCAGAATGGGACATCGGTCACCTCCGTTGCGGAAAAAACGGCTAAAAAAATTAGTTGAAACACAAATCGTTGTTTAGTTTTTTCGAAATTTTTTTTCTTGTTCTTTTTCTCATGTCCCTTCATGTTTTTATATACAAAAAAATGCGTCTCTAATTCTACATTATGTAAAAAAAAGAAAGGGACATGAAAAAAAGAACAGCCAAAAAAAATTTCAAAAAAACTAAAAAATCATTTATTTGTGTTTCAACCTAATTTTTTTTAGCCGTTTTTTCGCAAGGGAGGGTGACCGACGTCCATTCTGATATAATTCGCTATGTATCAAATCATATTGCATTTTCGATTACTGGAGTTCGCAATCTATTTAGATGGTTCGTGTGTTTACCTTTTCATCAGTAAATAGCCGGTTTGAAATATTGGATTGATGTTTTCATTTAAATTTTTTATTTTATGAATAAAGAACCTCAAATTCTTAGGAAATATAATGTAGAATTAGATACGCGTTTTCTTTTGTATATGAAAAAAACGAAAGGGACATGAAAAAAAAGAACAGAAAAAAAAATCGAAAAAAACTAAACAATCATTCATTTGTGTTTAACCTATTTTGTTTAGCCCTTTTTTTTTGCAATGGAGAGTGATCGATGTCCATTCCGGTCTAATTCGCTATATATCATATCATATTGCATTTTCGATTATTGGAGTTCGCAATCTATTCTGATTGGTCCGCGTGTTTAATTTTCATCAGTAAATTGCAATTTCAAATATTGGATTGACGTTTCTATTTAAATAGTTTCAAATTCTTTAGGAAATATAACTTAAAAGTTAAAAAAGGAGTTTTTTTTTTTGTATAAAAAAGTGAAAGGGACTTTAGAAAAAAAAAAAAGAGTGACCAATGTCCATTCCGGTCTAATTTGTATTTATCCAACCATATGTTGCATGTTAGATTATTCGATTTCGCAATCTAAAAGCAACTCTGGGCACATTTCAACTTAAATTTGGTGTATACAACCATGAAACTAGAAAAAAAAAATGCAAGGACTTGACACGGCAAAATCGACAATACGTCATATGAAATTTCAATACAAAGAGCAACTCTGTACACATTCATCTTAGCAACAAATGTGTCACAATTACATCTAAATACTACCATGTTCAAGTATCCATTGCTAAGCTTAGGGTCTAGCTTGAGGGCCTACTTCCAGGCTTCCATCTAATCGGCAAAGCTCATTGGGATCCTGCACATACTGCAAGGCCTGCAGAAATGAAATTCACAATGGTGAAGATGATATATTTTGATCCAATTATGTAAGAGTGCCCCTTATTGCATATCATAATGAAGTTGAACTCAGCAAGGTGCAGAGGCACCATAAGACACAACAATCATTGAAACTTGCTGGCCCGATTGTCCTATCTTTCTGCACCTCAAATATAGTCAGATCAAACTCCTCTGGAGCCCCTCAAATGGTGAGATATACACGAAGAGAAAGCATGTTTCAAAA
>JAGVVM010007329.1:0-20004 GCA_019149425.1 Psidium friedrichsthalianum
AGGAATGAATTCCTGGTTCCCTCGCTCGTCGCTTATGCGATCGCCGCACTTGCAATCCTATTTAGTGGCTGTCTCAGACCAAGTAGCCTCTTGAATCGAAACTCTTGGTGTTTAGAGCATGGGGGAGGTGGTCATTTTTTTTTTTTTTTTTTTTTTTTATTTTTTTTTTTTTTGAGACCGTAAACATCACCCTGTCCGGATTTTCTTACTATTCCTCCGATTAAGCGAATGTTTAACGAATCAGCTATTGCCCAAATTCTTTACTTTCGCCCAGTTCTCATTTTTAGGCGATTTTGCGAAGGTCCCTCGGATCTCCTGGAAGAAAAACCAAGGCGGACCTAACTTTATTGTGAAGCTACCAAATGTCGGCCTGCAGACAGTGGCATAGAGCGATCCTGAGAGTAGCAATTCTAAAGGGAACCCTTCCTCTGACTAATGTGAAACTGGATAAGTGCTATAGAGTAGACTAGCATCCAAACCATGAAACAAACCATGAAGGATGGTTGTACATCCAGGATCCAAGGGAATTCAACGATCACAACACAACATCATCACAGCCTGAGTGCCCGCAAACCTGTCATACTAACTTATGAGATCATCAATACCCTGTGTACCGACGAGGATTCTCACGAATTTCTGGTACAGTTATTTCTAATGAATCTCATTCCATTACGACACAGCTCGCAACTAAGCTGCCAAACTTTATTTGTCAGAATCTGCAAGCAGTGGACGTTCTCGTAATATTTCAGGACAATATTACTAGTAAAGAACTTTTTGTCGTTCATTTGAATAGAGGGTGAGTTGGTCATAACGACAGAATCGATTCTTTTTCATTGTTGTAATTATCCATCAGGGTGCTTCAAATGGGGTCCAGAATTGACAGGCAGGTACGGATGGAAAATAGCTCTTGACACGGCTTGGTGAGATTTTTCCAAGTTCATTATTCATATCAATTGGTGTACATGCAGCCAAAAAATTGGGTTGTGTTGACCAGAGGCTTAAGAGTATCGCATAAAGCATTGGCAACCCGCCAGTCATCCACAGAGATCTGAAATCAGGTAATACACCTAGATGCTGACTTCAATGCCAAGGTAAAATTCAACATGGTAAAATGTTTCAAATTTCGAACTTGAATTTTTCACAGTACTAACATGTGAACACGAAGATGATTTAGGTTTTGATAATACAGCTTTTTCTTGTTGAAATCATGAAAGCTGCTGTCGATATGTTATGATGATGAATTCTGCTTCTTGCTTCATATAGAACTTGACCATCTAGGTAACAAAACATCTATAGTGCATGCATTTTCAGCTGGAAAGAGCTACTTAATATATCCCATTTTTGCATTGCAGTACTTCAGCTGTTGTCATTAAAGCCAAATAGGAAAACAGTTCCTGGAAGAGTCGCCATGTGTTTGACTCCTAGATTGGTATAACATCATTGACATGTCTCTCATTAATCTAAAAATTGGAGGACACACTTTTACTTGTTTCCGATAATGCATTGGGCCAAGCACATGTGGAGGTTAGCTTGAATGGCGTTGAATGTGCAAATAATTCTTCCTTGCCTCATCTTTCCATTTAATTCAAACACGTGAAGTTTATTATTCGAATAGCTAGATGCAGGTAAATTGAGTGAATAAAGCGATGTCTATGCTTGTGGAGTTGTGCTTTTGGAGATCCTCTTGAGAAGAAGCCTCCTAGAGAAACTAGCACCCACTCGGTGCCGATCTGTTGGTGCATGGGTTGGCTAGTTCCCATAAAGTCTGATAGATTCTTTCCTGCATGCACGGAATTAAATTTTGACCCTGGAAAGGGTTTGTCTTCTCTCAATATTCCTCAGCTGCGCGCGAACCGATCTAGGCTTCCAGATATTGTGGATCCCGTAATAAAGATACAATGGATGTCAAGCACTTATACAGTTGATAACGAGCTTTCTTCTTCAGGAAGCTAAACGGAAAGAGCTCTGTGTTTCTTGCCGTCGAGACTTCAACAAATCCACCCAGCTGGCAAAATAGTGTGATTTCTAGCAAGCGTAGAATCTGGTTGCGGAGCAGCAGGAAGGAGATGGTGGAGCAAAACTTAAATCTTGAATTTCAACTGCAGAATTTTAGAGAAAGCCAAGCAACTGTTTGCCAAAGCTAAATGGCGATTTAATATTTGTGGTTTCTGCATTTCCATCTTATTCCTCTGATATTCGCTTCGATTATCTTGTTTCGGGAAGCAATTTCTGGTGCACTTAACTCTGTTTGCCATAACTTCTTCAGCGAGCAAATGTTGAGCAAATGACAAAAGAGTCACAACTCTTTCTTGAAAGGTCTAAGTTATCTCTTAACAATTCGAATTCGGGAAACCAAATCATAAAGAGTTAACATCTTCTCCCAAAAACTCCCAATTTATCCGTATATCTCCATATATATTTGATAAAAAGTCCCGCGGCTAACGTTCGCTCGATCCTATTTGCGACTGCCGATGTACTGAAAGACATTTGAAATAAAAGGGTGAGCAACCACAGTCTCAGTGAGAAGTACAATCTCTTCTAAGCGGATCGAGAACTACTATACATTTATCAAGTAATCAAATATCAATTCAGAATAACAACAAACTATCAATGGTTTAATCCATTGATTAATCTCATTAAATAAACTTTCGCTGGTCATCCATCGAATCATCTCGTACTCATCCCCACTATGGTCACGTTTTACGCCGTGACAAAGGCGACCAAGTTTACCCCTCGTGGTTAGGTCCTAACACCTATTTTAAGCCGGCGGTTCGGCTCAATAACGTCTTTACAGTATGCATACTACCCCACCTCAGTGGGTTCTAATCATAGGGACATGAGCATAAATCACAATACCAAATCCAGAAAATCATAACAATTCAGTTCCACAAACCAATTCAGAAAATCACATCAATTCATATTCACAAGTCGAATCTATGGCTTTCCT
The DNA here is from genome assembly GCA_019149425.1 of Psidium friedrichsthalianum. Taxonomy (NCBI): domain Eukaryota; kingdom Viridiplantae; phylum Streptophyta; class Magnoliopsida; order Myrtales; family Myrtaceae; genus Psidium; species Psidium friedrichsthalianum. Next base: position 2,948 of record JAGVVM010007329.1, read on the forward strand.
CAAAACATATTTCTCAAAACAATATTTCAGTCTCAATATAAACCATCATTCACAATCAAATGGGTAGTAATATCTCGATCCTGTTTATGCAAGATAATGCTTCGAAACATCACTTTTCTTTACCTTTTCAAGAAAATGAAATCATAATACGCGTATTCATTTTAAAGCTGAATTTTTTATAAATCCTTAGAAGAGAATCACAACTCATCTTAGACGCCAAAATCCCACGTATAACTCGAATTGCAAAGCCTGAAATCTAATAAATTAATAGAAAAATGACATTAAAGACTGTAGAAATACTCCGCTAACGGAAGACTTGACTAAACGAGACATAAACGTCTATAACTCGACGTCCAGAAGGGCAAAAAAATCCTAATCGCGCATCGGACAACCTGTGCGCTTAACTTCAAAAATTTCGTTCGGACAAACCGTAACTCCGATTCATGACCGTCAAAGCATTAGCTCCACAACATCCTTAAGTTCATTTCCTACATATTCGCAGCTAAGCGACACCAAAATCAGGCCTTGCGACATCAAAAACCCCAAACTCTGGATTTTCCAGCCCTATTTACGAAAAACCTTTTACGTTTTATCCAAACGAACTCCGATTAACGTAATCTTATAGTCCAAACGAAGCTCATTCGACACACTAAAAATTCTTATTATGGTCCGATCTCAAATAACAACAAAAAAATGAAGATATTGGGTCTTGAAGTTTACTGTTCACGCGCACATACTGTAGCACCAGAATTGAAAATCATGTTTCGGGCAAATCATAAGTCCAAATTGAGTTCGTAAAGTCCCATGTTCCACAACACTCTAAATCATCATTTCCCTAAAGAATCTCAGCTCAACGACTCCAAAATCCAACTTCCCAGTTTAATTTTTTCTATAAATACGAACTTGAACCCTAATAACGGAAAACGTCCTAATTAGTTGAATAAGGAGGACGAGCACTTACCTAGCCTTGCAACACGTAGTGAGACGAGCTTGGCGAGGCACGTGGCTCGGACACGTGAGAAACCCTTTCTTTCTTTTTCTTTCTTTCTTTCCTTTCTCTCTTTCTCTTCTCCTTCCTTCCCTTTCTCCCTTTCTCTTCTTTTCTTTTCCTCTCGGTGAAAGAAGTCTCCCGAAGCCCCCCTTTCCTTTTTTGCTTTGTTGACTCTTTCTCTTTTTTTTTTTGGGGTCCCACCACTAGTTTTGACTTAGTAAAAAAAAACTCATATATTACAGCAAGAGCTCAATTGTAACTTGATGCTCACGCTGTCCTTCTCCTTCATGGATGTAGAATTCCACCATTAGTGAAAACCCTAGTGTGCAATAGTGTTTCACTCATAAGTTCCATTAGTTGTAGCAACTCTTGACAACTTTGGTCTTAGCATATCCAAAAGATAGTCGAAAAATGGGATAGGTGAAAGTGTTGCGCAGAAGCAAGCGATCGAATAATAAAATAGATAGAACAAGAAAATAAATTGGACACCAGATATACATGGTTCGGTCATGGAAACCTATGTCCACGAGAAAAACAGAAACGAATTCTACTATAAATCAAGCACTACAAGGACATTACAAATTAGTGGAGTCACTTAAACACTCTCAGTGTTATCCAAGCCCCAATTACATCTAATAACAGATACAGTGTTTAGCCCCAATTCCTCAGGAAATAATCTCTCAATCTCACAGAGGAATTAACATAAATCTTGACATAAGATTTAAGTGGCTTTGACACTTGAATAGTTGATGTAATTCCATGAACAAAATCTACGGAGATGTGCCCAAGTTGTCCACAAAATAATCTGCACTCAACGACGGCGCTTCAAAATAATCTGCACGTATAGATCAGCAACCGCACCCAAGTTGTCCACGAAAGAATATATTTATTTGTGTCCAAGCTGACCGAATTCTGGTCCAAATTAAAGTCCGGTTGGACTTTCGTATTCCGAGTCGAAAGTCGAAGACTAACACCCTTTAGGAAAGATGGTTTATCCTCCAACTTCGATCTGTACAAGTTTGTTTCCTTTTTCTAACCCAAAGTCGGACTCCTTTGACTTGGACTCCAACATAGAAAAGGAATACAAATTTCCTGTTCATGCCTTCGGACGTCCACAAACAAATATCGTCCAAAAAAAATAAATATCCAACTTGCCTTTAATAAATCATGCGTTTGATGTTTTGTTCAAGGGCTTAAACTCGAGACATATTATAACAAAAAGTACAGGATTGACATTAAGACTGGGTCGCTATCGATGCGGCCGTGACTAAAATAGGTGGATGAGGGGATTTGAAACGCCCGACTCCGTCGAATCTTCGACTAGCAGTTCCATGCCATTCCAAGGAAAAGGAATTGCCAGAAGCACCACCTTAATATTTTAGTGTGGAGATTTAGGATGTGTCGAGAAGAGCAAACCATTTCATCAGTATCCAGTAGCATAATTTCGCCCCACAGTTAACACTCGAGAGCTCATCTTCAAGGCCAGTTTGCCTGATGGAAGAGAGAGCAGGGGATCCTGTTGCTGTCATTCGCATATCGAAGCGCTTACGAGGTGTATGTCCTTATGTCCTCAGGGTAAAAGCGGATGTACATAAGAAAGCGTCATTTGGCGAAAAGCATTTGGACATTCTGCCCGGTCTTATTTGACAATTTAGGTCATCTACCATGTAAATAAAGAGGCAACAAGCAAACTGCAACTCGCAGAAGTTTTCATTGAACTTCCTCTTTCAGAGCACTAGGGGCTTAATCCCCATCAGAAATTGAAACTTCAAGTACAATTATTCCGAACGGCACTGAAAATACTTTATTGCCGAATTATTGTTGTCCGATTTCCGGTAAGCCATATTCCGTGGCAGTATTGGACTCACCGAGACTTTTTAAGGTTCCTAATACAATTACCTCATCCTCGTATCTGAGAGTCTCGGCCGACGTTGTGATACGAATCGAGGATGGCATCTGCAAGATACTCACACTTGGCCGAAGATAATCCGGCCACGGAGATCCTTCCGTCCTTCGTCATGTGTACATGCCACTTCTTCGTCATATTTTCGCTCTGGTGGGGGGCAACAAAAAAGAAGAAGAAGAAAGATTACTATGAAGTCGATGACGGCACGATGGACGACACAACGAACATCGTCCTGTTTTTTTTTTTACCAAGGTAAAGAGGGAGGGAGATGGCGATCCCCTTTGGCTGATACTATAAGGGTTCTGTTCAGACAAGGAAGGATGACATGATTCATTTTGAAAATATGCTACATACGGGAAGATTATTACCTGAGCTTCGCTCAAGCCTGTAAATGAGAATAAGCCAATCTGCTCGAGTAAGAATGACCAGTCCTTCCCGCTCTTGTCCTTGGCAGAAAGGCTGTCGTATAGCTTTCGTCTCACATTCTTCATCCTTCCAGCTATCGTCTCCCTCTCTGCCTTCCATTCGTCGAACAGAGCCGGATCGTCAGCAATGGTCGCGACAATCCTGGCCCCGTGGGCGGGAGGATTAGAGTACATCGCCCGAGCGAACCGCTTCAGCTGGCTCTTCACCCTGAGAAAGTAGGGCGGCAGGTAATCAAAGAGCAAAATACCATTTAAAAACTATAAGTTGCTCGATAAATCTCATCTAATCTACCAACACCTTTCTTCTCATTAAGTTGCTTTAAATTACACAATAGTTCCTGAATTTTGGCGCAATGTGCAATGTTGTCCATGAACTTTTAATTTGTTTAATGAGGTCCTTGAATTTCAGCTCGATGTACAATGTGGTCCCTGAACTTTCAGTATATGTTCAGTTTAGTCTATGAACTATATGAAAATATTCAATGTTACATTGAATATTTTCATATAGTCCAAAAATGAAATTGAACATGTATCAAAATTCTAAGGACCACGGATAATAATTTAAAAGTTCAGGGATCACATTACACATTGGGTCGCAGTTCAAGAATCACTTGCGTCATTTCTCCCAATTATATAGCTTCCTGAAATGGAACATCAACTAACAAGCAACGTCATCATATAATTACATGACTACAATTTATGAGTTCGATTTTTTCCATTCCACATCTTTGGAACTAATAAAAATTTTTAACACTTGCTACTTAAATATGCAGGAGCCTCAAACTTAATGAATTGACAATTTTTTTTGGAATAAATTATGTATCAACTAAAGATTAAATTATTACCAAAATTACATTGTACTTGGGAATCCGACACCTGAAAACCAATTATATTCTCATAGAGAGGAAATTGGAAAACACGGTTGCAGATAAACTGAGAGTTCCAAATATGGTGCTTGAAATTTGGAGGAGGAGATAGGGGAGGACCTAGAGATTATTTGAGGGAGGAACCAAACTCGTTTACAATTTTGGAATTGTGATTTTAGTTTTGCTGATGGCAGAGGGCAATCTGAAAGGACAATACTCAAATAAATATAAACCTAGGCCTTCATGCGCTTTTAGAACACATGACAGTGGTCCCACAAAATCTTTCATAGTATTAAAACATTGTTATTGGACCAGCCACCTCGAAAGAATGTTCCTAACAAGGGTCTCCTATCCACTGTTGTAATGGAACATTGGACTTCTCTGAGTGCAGAGAAAAAATTCGGACAAACTTGCGCAGCTTGTTCTTGAAAGCAGGAATTGGCACAAACCAGAAGAAAAGCAGGCAAACTACGTTCTTCATCATGTGAAGAGCAAAGATCTGGGTACCTTGTTGCTGCATCAGCTGATGAGCAGACAACATTGATTGCTCCAATTCTCTCTGAATGAAGGCCCAGATTCTTGCTGTAAGACTGAGCCACCAGAAGCTCCATGCCTCGAGCGGCAAACAGCCTCACCGATGTGGCATCAGCGTCGAGGCTTCCACTAGCAAAACCCTGTAAAGACTTATGATGAAGTCGAAATGAAAATTCATAGAGGGAACCACAAGAAGGACAAGATCAAACTTGTTTTAGGGAGTCTATTTATAGATTCAGCACTTTCAAAAGAAGCAGCAGATCTTTCTTTTGAGTTACAACACCGTCATCGCATCTGAGGGCATGCGAGGCGCACAATCAGTTGAAATCTCCATCACAAGAGATTAATACCTGGTAAGCAACGTCGAACAAAGGTATTTGATTCTTCTCTTGAATGATGTCCGCAATCTCTTCCCACTGCTCGGGGTCGGATCGATGCCAGTTGGGTTGTGAGCACAGCCGTGGAGCAAGACAAAAGATCCTTCTGGGGCAGCCTGAAGAAGCCAGGCCATGTCCCTAGTGAGCTTTTCATTTGGACATGCCATTCAGACTTAGTGAACATGAGGTTATTCAAGCATCATTCATCATAGGGACTTAACCTTAATGTCAGCAATCATCCCCTTGAAATCCAACCCCATTGTTTTTGAGTCGTAATATCGGTATTCAGACCACGGAACTCTAGCATCATTTAAAATACTCTTGTGGTTTCCTGTAGCATTGCAGTTGTAATAATAATTTGATCTACAGAGTTCATTAAAAAAAAAAACGTAAGAGGCAGTAGCAGCACATACCCCAAGTAGGAGATGATATCAACACCTTCGCTCCGGGAAAATACCGCTCAATGAGAGCAGCAGCCAGCCTAAGCGAACCGGTCCCTGAAAGACCTTGAACAGTTGCAACCTAGAAAAAAAGTGCAATAGATGTTGTTTTCCATGGAAACTTTATGTAAAGAGGTCGGGCTCGGGTAATACAAAATGTGGACATACTCTCTGTTGCTCTATCACCGGGTTGTTTGCTCCAAACAATAACACGGCAGTTGCTTTTGTAAATGCGGCCAACCCTTCAATTGGTAGATACTGCAGAACAAAATTACATCAAAATGATCTCAGATTGATAGAGCGACACCAGATGACTGATATAATGCAGAGAATTGTGTACCTCTTTGTCTTCCCCTCTGTCCAGCATGAGACTCTCAGCCTACAAAGTAGCAAAATCCATGCGTTAATCAACTTTCGTTAAAGAACATATAAGAAAGCTCTGAATCAAGCATGAAGTCTCTTTCAGGGAAAGTGAAGTTCACAGAAGAAAGAGAGCATTGAACCATGGTAAAATAATGGATCTTTCACTGCCTAATGAAGATAGAGAAAACTTGCCTTCCTGACAACTTTAAGCACGTAAGGCTGCAATGCGTCTGTCCGATATGACCTGACTCCGAGGTTGATCTTCTTTTCATCCATGTCTGCTTCGAAGGCTTCAGAAACCATGAGAATTGGTTCGGGAGGGGCCATTGTAATGCCCTCAAATCGAGAAACAGTAGCACCGACAGTCATCGATAACCGGCCAAAATGTTGAATAAGAGATGATCCAAACAAAGCATGCTGAAGACAAATTATTCATAGTCAACGCATAGCCAGGTCACTGTAGCAACACCAAGAAAGAGACTGCAAAATTAAAGAGACGATGAAGACAGGAGATCATGACACCATACCTTTGTTTTGGCATATGGGTTTCTCTCTTGCACACTATTGCTGAAATTAACGCTTCTAATCTTTGTTTTCCCCTAATGAAAACAGACAAAACTAGTGTGGTTCACCCAAATTAAGCATTGGATAACTAGTAGTGAACATCACACACCACACTGAAAACAGCAAAAAATAGAGAAAAAGGCAGAAGCATGCATTTCTATTTCAACCATCGTGGAAAAAATTAGAAGAGACGCACCGACTACGAGATGAAATGCTATGTTAGTTAATACTGTAAAAATATGTCTCGAGTTTGACCCTATGAACAAACTCGATCTAAAAGGAAATACAATGAAATCAAACCCTACTCGAAGTCGGCACACGAAGAGGGTGCTCACGTTGATGCATATGAATATATTCATGAATGCGTGCAAGTGTGTAGGAATGCTTCTTTGTGAGGCCCGTTGATTTACACTATAGTGGAGGATTTTGTCATGACATCAAGTTTGATAAGAATTTCATCTACGAAGAAGAACGAGTGTATGTTTGGAGCCGATTAAATCCTGCAATTAAGATTCGTGTCATTTTTTTACAAGATTGATAGATTGTTTCGCGAGATGTGATAGCTGGACACTACATCAATAATTTGGGATCAGGAAGTTTCAACAATTCGAATGTGCATATAGTCTCCATTGTGTCCATTATTCGACCGCTTGTTTTGCTTAACCAAATTCAAATAAGAAGTACCTTGACATTTTCCTGCACTGACAGTGAAGTTAAAGCTGGGGTGGCAACTGAACCAAGAGACAACATTGTGGAAGCCATCTGACTCAGGAAACTATGAACTATGGAGACAAACCGATGTGCTTCGAACTGAAGCTACAAGAAAGGCAGATTCAGAGAGATCAGTTGATTAACCAACTGATTTGTGACTTGCAAATGATGATCAAGAGGTCAAACTAGGGTAAACCATTACTTCAAAATACAAGTGTAAAAGCAAAAAGAACCCAAAAAGTTGAGGAGTTAACTTTGGGGGGAGAGAGAGAGAGAGGGGACACGACAAGAAGTCGAGATCGTAGAGGGGATGAGATGGCGAAGATCGTTCGGAACGTTGCTTAAATAGTAGTTGATGGTCCTTTCTTGTTCTGCTTTTCCTTGAAGATTGATTGTTTCTTATCTTGAAATTTTACTTTCCAGACAAGTGGCCTGCTGTATTTTAGTTTGATCTTAGACAGGTGGAGTTAGCTATTTCACCATGAGAGTGAAATTTCTTTAGCTTTGGCGGGTCCCTAGAAACGAGAAAGATTGCGAAGAGTTCTTTATTGATCTTAGATAGCATAGTAAATGACAGAAATTAAATTACGAATACTGGAACAAGGAAAAGTGTCAAAAAAGTCATAAATCTATTGCATTGGTGCCAATTCAGTCCTACACCTTTGCATTGATGCCAATTTGATTCTAAACCTTTTATTAGTGCCAATTCAATCCTCAACATTTTACATTTGTGTCAATTGAGACAATCTAGCAAATTTTGGCCAAAATCACTAACGTGGACATTGGTTGTCCTATGTGGCACGACTGACATTGATGTGGCATTTTTAAATATTTTCAATTTCAAATTTCTAATAATTTTTTGGGTTTATTTATTTATTTATTTTCTTCATTTTCTTTTGTTGCAATTTCTTTTTGGTTTGGGGCCCGGCAAGGGTTGGCATTAGGAGAGGGCGTTGCGGGCCCTCTCCTAGGGCCGGCAAGGGTTGGCCGGCAACCATTGCCAGCTCCCAATCCAAAAAAAAAAAAATGCAAGAAAAGAAAAACAAGAAAAAAACCAAAATAATTAACAAAATAATATTAAAAATGCCACGTTAGTGCTAGCCATGTCACATAGGACAACCAACGTACATGTTAGCGATTCCGGGCTAAACTTAGTCGGATTGACTCAATAAGCACAAATACAAAATTTTAGGATTGAATTGGCACAAATACAAAAGGTTTAGGACTAAATTGGTATCAATAAAAGGTTTAAGATGAATTGACACTAATGCAAAAGGTTTAAGATTGAATTAGCATCAATACAATAGGTTTAAGACTAAATAGGCACAAATGCAATAGGTTTATGATTTTTTGACACTTTTTCCTTGGAACAATATTGGCAGCGATGTAAACTGTATGAGGAGACGAAAGATTTTAGAAAGTAATGAACCATGATTGGCCTATGGTTGATTGAAAGAACCTTGCAAAGAATACACTACTGGTTTATATAGCCCATTATCAATGGTTGATTACAAACAGTTGCTGAAGAGTTACACGGGTAGTACACGGCTCCAATTATTTTATAGCAACACTTATTTATAAGAAATTACAAAAAAATTCTGAAATTACCGATTGTGCTACTTAGCAGTTATGCCTTTGTGTTTGCATCCCAACAGATCTTCCTTGCATTCATGATCAGCTGCTTCAACACGAAACATATTTGTTGGCATCCCAGCGGATCTTCCTTCCATTCACGATCATGCTGCTTCAACACAAAACATATTAACTTAGCAGTTATGCCCTTGTGTTTGCATCCCAGCATATCTTCCTTCCATTTTTGGTCATGCCGCTTCAACACGAAACATTTTGTTGGCATCCCAGTGGATCTTCCTTCCATTCACGATCATGCGGCTTCAACACGAAACATATTAACTTAGCATTTATCCCAACAGATCTTCCTGCATTCATGATCATGCTGCTTCAACACGAAACATATTTGTTGGCATCCTAGCGGATCTTCCTTCCATTCACGATCATGCCGCTTCAACACGAAACATATTAACTTAGCAGTTATGCCTTGTGTTTGCATCCCGGCATATCTTCCTTCCATTTTGGTCATGTCGCTTCAACACGAAACATATTTGTTGGCATCCCAGTGGATCTTCCTTCCATTCACGATCATGCCGCTTCAACACGAACATATTAACTTAGCATTATGCCTTTGTGTTGGCATCCCACCAGATCTTCCTTCCATTCATGATTGTATCGCTTCAAACACGAAATATATTACTTAGTAGTTATGCCATTGCGTATGAATCCCAGTATATCTTCCTTCCATTTATGATCATGCCTCTTCAACACGAAACATATTTATTTAGCAGTTATGCTATTGCTTTTGGAATCCAGTAGATCTTCCTTCCATTCATGATCATGCCGCTTCACATGAAACATATTTGCTTAGCAATTATGCCATTGCGTAGGAATCACGACAGATCTTCCTTCCATTCATGATCATGCCACTTCAACACGAAACATATTTAGTTAGTACTTATGCCTTTGTACTGGCATCCAGTAGATCTTCCTTCCATTTATGGTCATGCGGCTTTTTATCGATAACTTTGTTGACCAACTTCTTATTCTTCATGTAAGAGAGAGAGAGTGGAATTGTTGACCAACTTAACTACCAAATTCCGTTGGAATTTTAAAATTTTCAACTGCAATTCTATCCAAGTCAACTGTGGGTCCATTTTTTGCTACATCCCTTTGGTTTTGGTTTCTTCTTTCTTCTTATCAATTTGGGACGTATTTGGTCCTTTTATCCAAAAAAAGAAAAATAGTTCATTTGGGAGACATTAAACTATTATGAGTGTGTGTATATTTATTTGAACTACGATACGAAGCATACCATTATGAAAATAGTTAATACCACGAAAAATCTCAAGCTGGTACACATGTGAAAAATTTACTCAAAATTTATTTTTAATCACAAAAAATCCCAAACTGGTACACTTATACCAAATTTACCATCCTTTAATTTTCATTTGTTTCGACAAAAAAAATTCATTTGATTTGACAATTGAATTGCTGAGTGAAATGACATGTAATATTTGATGGGTGTGCCAATTTGGCTTTTTACCTCCGTTTGTCATAGGTGTACTAGTTTGGATTTCTACATTGTATTAACCATATTTAACGAAACTAAACTATTGGAGGGAAACTTTTGTCACATGTGTATTAGTTTGGATTTTTGGTAGCAAAAAATTTATTTTTGAGTAAATTTGTCACAGGTATACCAGTTTGGTTTTTTTTTTTTTTAACATTAACACTTATGAAAATAACCAAAGTATAAGTAAGAGTGAGAGAATCTACTTTTTTTTAATGAATGTATTTGGTTTAATTAAACTTTCATTTTATCAGTCCAGTTTCTATTTAATTTTCATATCATCACTACACATGATTTCCAAATAGATATTCGCAGAAATGGGAAATTGTAAATGGGATTGAGTTAATACATTAAAAAATCCAAACATCCATTATCATCATGCAAATTCAATAGAAAACATCTCCTAAAAAATTATTCCATAGTGAGTGCGCTACAAAAAAAAAAATACTTCAATCGAAGATGAATAAAACTCTAAAGTTAGATTGAAAGTGGCCATTATTCCATTGTTTGATTATTAACATGCACGTTTAGACTTTTCCTACTTAAAGATGTAGTTGTAAGGATCAAAGTGTCTAGACTAATAACATTGGAATATGAATTTTATGTGATATATACATTGAACCCCAATATTCATTCTTGTGAGTATTTCCAAATTATTTGAATCGGAAATCAAAGTTAAAAATTTACGATCACGAGAAATCTAGGAGAAATAAAGTGAACAATGTGACAATAAAAATAACATTTCTCTACTTTATGTATTGTTAATGCTTGCTTAGATTACAAGAAGTGTTAAACTCTCGGAACGATTAAAAATAAATTCAAAGAAGAGAAACATGAAAAAAAAAAAAAGGTTTGTTTGAGAGGGTGTGAAAGAAGCAGCGCTAAGGTGAAAAAGGAGTCTTTTGAGAGGTCAAGGGCAAGATTTGTCTAGCTCCATTTGTTTCATGAAAATGAGTGATTTGGAAAGTATTTCCAAAAAATAAATAGTTAGTTAACGAGAAATATTTTTGTTATTGGCAAGATTTTCTGTCTCGAAATTTCCGTGGACCACGAAAATATTTTTGTTCATTTTGGTACATGATATAGGTGATCGGTTTTAGGAAAATATTTTCAAATTACTTATTTTTCATGAGACAAATGGAGTCTCATAAAGTCGAAACGCAACACGATGGCTGTGTATTTAGAGAAGTAATATGGCTTACCAAAACTAGAAATTGCTCGATTTGTGATTATTTTGATGTGTTGGCTCTAGGCATGCTGAATCACATTTGTCGTATTGAGTAGATCAGATCGTGATCTCAAGAATATAAGTTAGATGAATAATAGATATGTAATTTTTTTTTACTCAAAGAAGTCACATTTGTCTCGATCGAATGGGGTTACCAAAACAGGAAATGATTCGTCTCTATGTGGGCCTTGAGGATCAAGCGGTAGGTACGCCGGACTCGACTTTGTATCTAATTTGTTGCACTCTAGGCATTGAAGAGATATTGATCGATGTCGGGTCATAGGAATAAAGTGTCAAAAAGGTCATAAATCTATTACATTTGTGCTAATCGATTCCTAAATCTTTTGACGTAAAGCCAATTCAGTATTTTTGGCTAATTTTTGTTGAATATTGTTGACATAAACGCCAAAGGCCTACATAGCACAATCCGTATGACGTGGATATATTTTTTAATAATATTTTTTTATTATTTTTTTCCTTTCTTTTCCATCTTTTTTTTTTCTTGATTCTTTAGTGCCGGCGAGGCTGACCCTTGCCCATGCGACGGCTAGCCTCGTTGGCCATCAGAGGATATAAAAAAGAAAGATAGAAAAAAGAAAGAAGAAATAATAATATATTATTAAATATTACTTAAAAATGTCAACGTTAGCGCCGATCGTGTCACGTAGGTTATCGACGTCCATGTCAGTAATATCCAATCAAAATTAGCTGGAAGGACTAAATTTGCTCTAGGTCAATGGTTTAGAACTAAATTGACACCATTAAAAAGTTTAGGACTAAATTGATACCAACACAATAGGTTAAGTTTTTTTTTTTTTGACATTTTTTCCTAGAATGTGTGTGATAGTTGGAAGGAGGAAGGAGGAACTCAACACTAACACGTGCGTCAGTATGGGGACTCTAGATAAGAAAGAAAAGGAGGTCGATCGGTCAGCGAAGAAGATGAGGGGGGTTTGTGGTGGGGAAGGAGGAGGAAATTCAGTTAACCATCCTAAATCTATTAAAATTGTGCCCAATTTAGTTGTCAACTTTTTTTTTGCCAACTTCATTTCTAACCTTTGATATTTGTGTCAATTTAGTCTATCCGGGTAATTTTGATTGGCTGGTATTGACGTGAAATTTTTAAATAATATTTTAACAATTATTTGAACTTTTTTTAATGATTTTTTCTTTTCTTTTCTTTATTTTTTTTTTCTGGACTTAGGTTGGAATGCCCTCAATAGCCATGACGCCCTTGCTGGCTTCGGCAACCCTCACTAGCTCTAGTCCAAAAAGAGAAAGAAAAACTAAAGAAAAGAAAAGAAAAGAAAAGAAAGAAGTGAAGTATAAAAAAATTATTAAAATAATATTAAAGAAAAGTCCACGTCAACTCAAGCCAGCCAAAATTAGCCAGATGAATTGAATTGACACAAATGGAAAAGGTTTAAGACTGAATTGCAAAAAAAAGAGGTTAGGACTAGATTGACACAATTGCAATAGATTTATGACTTTTTTTTTTGTAATTTTCTCATCATTTTGTCCATGTCAAATCTTTGCCGTGCCACGTTAGCATTGTCAGGCAAAAATTAGCCGAAAGGATTACTTTGGAATTTCATGAAAAAATTTATGATCACATTAGGAAAATTGAAAAATGTACAATTGAATATGTATCCGTTCAATAGGTTTAGACTTGATTCGGTGATTTTCCCATAGAAAAATATCCTTAATGCCATCTTAATACGACCTAAATATCCTTGACCATTAAAGGAAAGCTAAAACAAATAACCAACAAAGAAGGGAAAACTTTGGTTTCTGCACTTCCTGCAACTGTTTAGCATGTACTTATGTAGTATTTAGCGATTACCAACTAATTAAAATTCTTGAGCTGCAAGAGAACTCAAGCATGAAACTTCAGCTCGAACATTACGTACACCCATCGCCAGCCATCATTCTTCTTCAGAGTTTGCCACTAGGAATAAATCGCCGGTTGGTCGCTCAGTTGCTCAGGCTGATCACCACACTTGCAATCCTGTTCAGTGTTCATCTCAGACCAAGCAGCCTCCTGAATCGATTCTCTTCGTTTCAGAGCAATGTCGTTCGAGACCCGTAACATCCACCCACGGATTTTCTTACTATTCTCCGATTAAGAGAATGTTGTACTGATCACTATTGTCCAAATACTTACTTTCGCCCAGTTCTCATTTTTAGTGATCTGAACGTCCCTTGAATCTCCTAGAAGGTAAACCTAGACGGACCAAACCGTGTTGCGAGCTACAAACATGTCCGCCTGCAGATGGTGGCATAGAGCGATCCTGAGAGTAGCAATTCTAAATGGGAATCCTTCCTCTGACTAGTGTGAAATTGATAAGTGCTACAGAGCAGACCAACATCCAAAACCATGAAACAGAACATGAAGGATGGTGGTACATCCAGGATATCCAAGGGAATTCAACAATCACAACACAACATCATCACAGCTTGAGTGCTGCAAACCTGTCACACCAACTTATGAGACTCATCAAAACCGGTAGCCGACCAGATTATCACAAATTTCTGGTACAGTTGTTCCTAATGAATCTCATTCCGCTACGACACCACTTGCAAGCAATGACGATTTCTGCAATTTTTCAGGACAATCTTACTGGTAAAGAACTTTCGTCGTCCAATTTGAATAGAGGTTGTTCGTGGTCATAACAAAGAAGAGATTCTTTTTCGTTGTCGTAATTATCCATCAGGGTCTTCAAATGGGTCAAGAATTGACATGGCATGTACGGATGGAAAATAGCTCTTGACACGGCTGGGTGAGATTTCCAAGTTCATTATTCATATCAAGTGGTGTATAGGAAGCCAAAGAATTGGGTTGTGTTGACCAGAGGCTTAGAGTATCTGCATAAGCATTGCAACCCGCTTCTCATCCACAGAGGTCTGAAATCACGTAACATATGCCTAGATGCTGACTTCAATGCCGAGGTAAAATTCAAAATGGTAAAATGTTTCAAATTTCCATCTCGAATTTCCCAGTACTATACGTGGACAGAAGATGATTTAGGTTGTGATGATACCGTTTTTTTTTTGTTGAGTATCATGAATCCACTGTCGATATGTTATGATGATGAATTCTGCTTCTTGCTTCATATAGACTTGACCATCTAGGTACAAAGCCATCTATAGTGCATGCATTTTCAGCTGGAAAAAGCTACTTAATATCTCCAATTTTGAGCATGTTGCACTTCGGCTGTTTGTCATTAAGCCGAATATGAAACAGCTCCTTGGAAGAGTCCCCATGTGTTTTGACTCCTAGATTGAGTATGAATCATTAACATGTCCTCTCATTAATGTGAAAATTGGAGGACACACTTTACTTGTTTCTTCATATGCATTGGGCCAAGTACATGTCAAGGTTAGCTTCAATGCCGCTGAATGTGCAAATAATTCTTCTGGCTCATCTTTCCATTTAATTCAACACCTGAAGTTATCATTCGAATAGCTAGATAGCAAAGATTCTTGTTTTGCAAACCTGAGTGAATTGTTCGTCGTTTCCTTCTTGAAAATTTACTGAACTTCAACTACCTTGTGCAGGTAAATTAAGTGATAAGAGCGATGTCTATGCTTTGGAGTTGTGCTTTTGGAGCTCCTCTTGGAAGAAGGGCCTCAAAGAACTAGCACCCACTAAGTGCCAATCTGTTGTTGCATGGGCATGGCTAGTGCCAAAGTCTGATAGATTCTTTCATGCATGTAGGAATTAAATTTTGACAGTCGAAAGGGTTGTCTTATCTCATTATGCACAGGCTGCCTCAGCTGACCCGACCGATCTAGGCTTCCAGATATGTGGACCCGTCATTAAGATACAGTGGATGTCAAGCACTTAATACCAGGTTCCTATATTAACTTCATTCGTTTTATTAGTTGTCTGGTCTTCCAGCCAATTCCCTCTTTGAAAGTTGCTACTATTGATGGACAGAAGATGATTCAGGTTGCATAACGCAATCTGCTTCATGCTTTACATAGACTCGGCAGTTTGAAGTAACTAGCCATTTGCTAAGTATCATCGTTTGGCATTACTAAAATATTGTTTTTAATATATTTGTAGGCAGCCGCTGTTGCTGTTTTGTGTCTGCGACCAGAACCGATCTACCGGCCACTGATACGGATGTGCTGCACTCTCTCATTCCACTTGTACCCATCGAGCTCGGGGAACACTGAAGACCTAGTGATCAGCGCCCTACTGATCATATAATATATTTTGGAAATAAGGGTGGTCTCGAGTGGGCACCGGTATCGTCGATGAGAGTTTCTGCATATGGATAATAATAGGCAATTTGTCAGCATATGTTGAAAGAGAATCAGCTTGATAGAAGAGAAAGAATGCGTGCTCTAGCATCATCGACGAGATGCAGCTATACAGGAGAATTCTTAGTCAGGCGAACAATAGTGCTTTTAGGTGACTATACAGAGATTAGGTACATTCGGTTAACTGCTCGCGCTTCTTCTCTTCTCATTTTTATGATTACGCCCAGGAAAGAATCGAATCATGAGGCTTTTGGGAGCAAACAGAGTCAACGGCGAGTATTCCCCCAGATTTTTTTTGTTGCAAGTGCTCCATTGTAACTTGATGCTTACGCTGTCCTTTTCCTTCTGGATCCACAATTCCACCATTGGTGAAAACCCTTGTGTGCAAGAGGGGTTCACTCATAACTTCCATTAGCCGTAGCAACTGTTGACAACTTTGGTCTTGGCATATCCGGAAGATAGAAGAAAAAACGGAACAAGCGAAAGTGTTGCGCGGAAACAAGTGATCGAATAATGAAATAGACAGAAGAAAAACTAAACTAAATCGGACACCAGATATATGTGATTTAGTCCGTAGAGCACCTACGTTCACGGGAAGAGCAGAAACGAATTTCACTATAGATTAAGCGATACAGTGTGATTAAAAAACACTCGAGTCCCTTAAACACTCTCAGCGTTTTTTCAAGTCTCAATTACATCTAATAACGAATAAGTGTTCAGCCCCAATTCCTCACGAAAATATCTTTCAATCTCACAAAGAAATTAACGCAGATCTTACACAAGATTTAATCGCTTTGACACCTTGAATAGTGATGTAATTCGCACTAACAAAATCCTAACGGAGCAGACCCTTGCCAAGCCCTTGAAGACGGCGCGTTCAAAATACATGACGTATTGATCAACAACCGCACCCTAGTCGTCCCACAAAAGAACAAATTTTATATGTGCCCAAGCTGGCCGAGTTCTGGTCCAAATTTAAGTCCGGTTGGACTTTCCTAATTTCAAGTCGTTTAGACTAACACCCATTAGGAAGGAGATTTGTTCCCCAACTCCAATGGGTGCAAGTTTGTTTCTTTTTTCTAACACAATAGTGCGGGGGTGTCTATTCCTTTTTCGACTTGGACTCCAACAATAGAAAATATGATCTATGTTGCTGGTCGCCTTTGTCTTCACTTGGGCTATAACCACAAAGTCTCATTCGGACTTCCGCACTATGATATATCCTCACATAAAGTTACTCC
>JAGVVM010007330.1:0-12936 GCA_019149425.1 Psidium friedrichsthalianum
CCCTCCTCCACCTTCTCTCTCCCCCTATTCCCTCCTCCCTCTCCTTTAACTCACTTCCCTCCTCCTCTCTCTCAACTCTTTCTCCGCATCTCTCCTCCTCTCTTCTCGCCAATCCCCCCTCTAATCCCCCTCTCCCCCTTCTCCTCTCCCCCCCCTCTCTCTCCCCCTCTCCCCTCCCCCCTCCTCTCCTCTCCCTTCCCCCTCCCCACCAAAATAGAACAACCCTAAGTCGTAGTTCCACTATCGGATTCTCTCGATCGACTTCTCGGCATCTTAGTCCGAACTCTCCTCCCCTTTCTCTCCCTTTTCCTCCTTCCCCCTTCCTCTCCCTCCTTTCCCCCCCTTTACGATCGTCACCTCCTTGTGGCACTAGGCTAAGTCCGACTACGCATTCTTCATTCCCGACTCTACTATCTCCTAACCCCGCTCTAAATCTTCCCTCTCGGTCACACCGTATCGCCTGCACTCACCTCCCCACCCACCAAGAGAACGTTCTTGTACAACACCTTCTCCCAGCTGGGAAACCACGTCGCCCTCCGTAGGTGTCCCTAACCCCTGAGACAACCCCCCGTTCATTTGAACACTCGATCACAATTTTTTAGTGTAACTATTATTCTTTGCCGTTGTTGGTACACTAAAGGACGTATTTAATATCTCTGCCGTTGTTGGTACAACGCAAAGGCGCAATGAACATTTCTTTGTGTTTGTATATACCAAATAGTCTCAGTTTTTTTATTGTATAGCCGATGTAAGTAGATGACGCTTTTATCATATGTTAAATATGATCCACATGTTGAATTGTTGATTACAATCTTTCTATTGTTATATATCGATTCATAAATCAGCATTTTCATACTTTATACTTATTATCAAATCAGTGGGTATTTAGGACCTCTGTATGCACTTGTCTTATGGTCCATGGCGGATTTGACGGGCGCCTAGATACGAATGCTCTACATGAGACTAACAAAGAAGTAGGGTTAAAAAAAAAATTGAAATAAAGGATTAGCTCACGTTATTTTCACACTTGATTATTGAATTGACAAAAGTAACCTCTAAAGGACTAATTAATTAAAATCACAAATGCCAAGGGTGAAAGTCACTATTCATTAAAATTGCCAAAGCCACAGTATTGTCATCAAAACACCGGTCTGTCCATACTGATCAAAGCATTTGTTGAAGCTTTTGGAAAAAAGAAGAAGAAAAAACAACCGTTTAAGAAAGATATAAAAAAATTAATGATTGATTGATCTATATTAAAGGGATAATATTTCATCGAAGTTTATCCTCTCGTTTTATGAATCAATTTTATATGCCAAAGGTGTTGTTCTTTCTAATTTTAGTTAGTGCGAAGCTTTTTCTTTGAATACATTTAGGGAAGCAGAGATCGCCAAGAGGGAGTTTTGTGGAAGTTTGCACAAAAGAAGCCAAGTCCACACTGTTAAATATATCTAGTTGTACTCATCTTCCCTTAAAAAAACTAAGACAATAAGTTATGGCAACCACAATAGTTTAACTACTCTGACCACACTAATCTTTGATGTGGGATTTCTCTAACATAACGCATATGTGATTTCAATTGTACTATCTTTCACATGTAAAAATTGTACAAAGTGTTCTTAGACCGTCATACACCTGATAAAAGTCCATAAGATGTTCCATATATAAGCAATTCGTCTTCCTTTCTTTTACTTGATAAAATACCATGAGACACGACCTAGAATTCTTATTCCATTGCACTCTCCTATGAGATTTTTTCCCCCTCTCCATTCATTTCCATCTCATTTCATTCATACCATTATTTTGTTATTACATACTAGTTCATAGGCGCTCGGCGGTTGCACCTGACCAAAATAAAATTCACGGGAGAACGCCTTCTCAAGCTGTGCAAGAACATTAGCAATCACGCATTCACGAGCTTTGTACATAGCCTCCAATGGCTCTCTCTTGGGCATTGTGAGTCCCGTTCCTTCCGACAAGTCCACCGGCTCTTCGCCGACTCGTTCCCACTCGAAGCATTGAAGAAGCGCCGCTAGGGCCAAACTCACCACTCTGTTGGCCAGGCCGGCCACCGGGACAAATCCTCCTCCCCATACCAAATGGCAACAACCGGAACGCGTGATCCCCTTCCGCTCCCTCGTATCTCTCCGTTTAAAACTTGCCGGATCCTCCCACACTTTTTGGGTCTCTCTGAATAGCCCACGCGTTCACCAGGATCATGGTGCCTCGGGGCACGTCGAACCCCCAATCGTGCAGTCCTCTGAGGACTCGTGGGGTAGGAGGAGCGGGGCCGGCGGAAACAATCGGAGGGCCTCGTGATGATGTTTCGGAGGCATGGCAGCCGGTGGATGTCTGCTTCGTCGGCTAGGCGGTCTTGGCCTATGACTTCGTCTAGTTCCTGCTCGAGCTTTGTTCATCATACAGGATGGTTGAGTAGGAGGGACATGCCCATTCTATTGTCACCGCGGATGTGTACGTGCCGGCACCTAAGATTGTCTGCCACGAAATGTGTTTTTAAGTAAGAACTAACTATGCTCAGTTGTTTTCAAAGAGAGATATGAAACTTGTTTCTAAGATCGGACGAAAAGAGGAAAATGCAAATATGTAGATATAGAAGTGATTGGACTAGCTATCGCCTGTGCTCCACAAGTTTTACTAATAAATCACTGAACTTGTAAAAAGTTTCTAATTAAGTACTTAAGTCCCCGATTTATTCGATCAACTCGAGCTAACATAGAAATTTGCCAGAGCATGACCGGGACAATCTAAATAGCGGCTATCATTCTAGGAAATGGAGAGTTTCGGCATGATCCCCAACTCACATGCACTGTAAGAGATTGGCTTCATTGACACCCAATGATCTAATGAAGCATATGTATTGCGCTCACATGCACAGGATAAAACTGAGAAAGAAGACTTCATGCCAAATAAAGGGAAAAAAAAAGACCTATGGGAGGATATTCCATAAAAGAAAAAAGGAAGGGGCAATTTTCCCACTTCTATACTTTGTCGAACCGGTGTCGGACTCTGTCGAGCATAATACAAATAGTCAAATTAATATAGACCGTCAGATTTGTGGTGCTGTCATTTTCAAAGGCCAAATATATATGAACTCCAACTTTGAACCATCGTGCAAACCTGAGGGTCAAAGAAAAAAATTATGCTAAATTCTCTTCTTGTTGGGAAGTGGTCATATTTTTGTTTGGAATTTTTTTTCTAAAAGTCATAAATTTTATTTTTGCCAATGTAGTCCTACACCTTTTAATTGTATAAATTAAATCTTAAAAATTTAAAGTTTTGCCTTGAGTCCATCTGGATAATTTTTTAGCCTGAAATCGTTAATGTAGATGCCGACCATCCATTTGGCTAAATTGCGCTGACATGGGTATATTAGTATTTAGTATTTTTTTAAATTTTTTGTGTCATTTTTCCTTTTCTATTTCCTACTCTTTTCCTTATTTACTTTTTCTTTACTATGGAAGCTGGGGTTTTACTGGCCGTCTTCCGGCCATTAGGCAAGTGCAGCAAAACCCTCGCTAGCCACATTAAGGAAACATAAGAGAACAAAAAGAAAAAGAAAAGAAATATACAAAAAATTGTCAATGTCAATACTAGCAGTGATACATAAAACGACCAGTGTCTACATTAGTAATTTATTGTCCAAAATTGACCAGATGAACTCAATTGACAAAATAAAAAGTTTATGGTTGAATTGACAAAAGTGCAATAAATTTAGAATTTTTTGAAAAATGTTTCCATTTATGTTCGTTTGTTTCCTCATCTTGTTCTGGTTTCTTTCCAAACAAAGCCACACATAGGCAATATGCAACAAATGACTTGTTTCCTATGAGAAATGATTATGTGTATGTTTTAATCTTTGTGATTTTAACTGGGCCACAAAAATTAATAAATAATTAAAAAAACATGTGGGCTCCTCCTTAGTTTAGCCCACAATATAATGTCACTTCTCCGAAAATTATTACACTAGCAAAATCTTTTTTCAATTTGAGGAAGACAATAAAGAATACAGAAACTCTCCACCGTACATGCATAAGTGAACAGAAGACGTGCTATGCACATACCAGATTTGGCCCTTTGATGATGTCGTCCGAGTATCCTCCGACAGCATGGTATCGATCATCGTCTTGCTCTCCACCTCTAGGCCGCCGTCGCTTCTCTTCCTTCTCGACTGATCAGCTCGTCTACCATGCCCTGCAAGATCACATCAGACCTCTTGGCCACGTCCACCATCCTCCGCCTCTCTCTCCTTGAAGCCCCACCACCTTCCTCACGAGCCCGGCAAGAAATGCCTGGGTCTGTCCCGCCTCAGCTCGAATATCTCCTTTATCACATCCCTGAACTGCCTGGCCACCTCTGCGTCATCCGCATCGACAGGCGGCCCAGAGTAACGCTTCCGGAGATCATCTCATGATGATGTTGAAGGACAGCTCCTGCAGCCTCGACTTCATCTCCACCATCGCGAAACCACCGCCCCCTGCTGCTGCCCCGGCTGCCTCACAGAGGCTCCTCACGAGGAGCCCGACTTCCTCCTGCCGGATGGAGAGGGAGCCAGCGAGGCGGTGCGGGGAAAGGATCTCAATGGCCGTGAGGCGGCGGAGGTCGCGCCAGTGGTCCCCGTAGGGGGCGGAGGCGATGGTAGTGTCGCCGTAGGCCATGATGTCGGCGGCGAGCCTGCGGGGGCGGTTGGCGAGGATGACGTCATTCCTGGTAAAGCACTCCTCCGCCGCCGATGGGGAGGATACGACGACCACGGACCGGGAGCCAAAGGAGAGCGAAAGGACCGGGCCATAGCAGTCAGAGAGGGACTGGAGCGTCCGGTGGACCGGCTCTCTTATGAGGAGGAGGTGGCCGATGATGGGAAGTGAAGGTGGGCTCGGCGGGAGATTTCTCTTGCTGCTTCTCTGCAATTTGAACAGGAAGAGAAGGAAGAGGAAGGAGGACGCGGAGAGAATGTACACCCATGCGTCTTCCATGAAACGTGATGGAGGCTGAGGGGGAGAGAGAATAGGGAGAAAGATAGAGATTGGACACGAGGACATTACGTACAGGCTTTCTAACAATACTAATAAGGTATTGTTCGCTTGAAAATCAATGGCATCATATCGCCAACTCAATAGCAAGAATGATCACATTTCGATAGATCAAACATCACAATCCATCGTCCAAAATAAGGCATCACAATCCTTGTGCTTTCAATTGATCAATGATCGGGTGCTAAAAAAGGGATAAGAACTTGCTCTTGTGCGCTCCTTTGTAGTCACCGATGGTCGGCCTCTACCAATAGTTATGCCCACCGATTTAAATCAAATGTGGACTACAAAGTTGATTGCATAATTGTTCCCGCTTCCAGAAAACTTGACCGTGTGTTGATACCATAAATAATTTGGAGGTCAATGAGCGCATACCTAATACGGGAATGAGAATAGACATGTGAGTGGCACACGAATCAAGATAATTACGTGAATATTGATATGCATATGTCAGCTTAATTGACAATCATGATGGTTAACATATGACGAATTTTATCAACGCCACATATTAAGTTGTCCAAATATAACGAGGAATGATAATTGTACTGTTTTGAAGTTTGAAGTTGACAAGGTAATTGAAACCAAAGGCACAGAATTTGTCGGGAATAGTTATCGCTCAGCAAGCAGGCACCGTTACAAAGGTCGTGGAGAAATTAACACCCGACAGGAGTGAATGTTCGTGGACGTGGATCCAAGGATAGCTGGGGAAAAAAAACCACCATAGCTTCGAAAAAGGAGATCGTAAAGCAGTTCACACATGACGATGATAACTGTTACCATGACTTATTATAAAGGCCACCAGTTATCCATCATAATTCCCATGCAAAGATCAAACAAATGTATGTTCATCTTTGCTTTCATGAATAGCACTTTATTTTTCATACTTGTAGCTTTCAGATTCGAGTCGTCGATTAAATTACGGTGTGCATTTTTATCTTGAGTATTGTGTCGTCGATAAAAAAATTTCAAATAATACTTTCCTGTTTTTAAGCTTTGTTTGTTGCTAAATTCTAGCATAATTTGTTAATATATCGAGTTTGTATTACTAAACCTTGTTGTCGATGAAATTCTGGAATGGTTTGGTCCATATATTCATGTTTGAATCGAATCGATTGTTGCTCATTTGCATGCGACGTTTCTTTCCTAAGTTGGCCTAGGGATCTCATCCTCTTTAATTTAAAATCGAAGAACAACTTTTGGGGAAAGATATTTCGTTGCGGGCGGCATTTCCAGCAAAACACCATGATACCTAATTGACTCAACTGCGATAATTGTGTGACTGTGACTTTCAAACAACACCTTTGGTAATTGCTCCCCCTCAAGACTTCGACTACAATTAACTGTTCCCCTTTTTTTTTATCCTTGTAGTCGATTTGATTTCAGCCAAACTTCGTGAATCCATATCAATGTCCCTCGTGATGAATGACATTGACTTGAAACACGTCGATTCAGCTATCAGTCGAGGGACAAAAACAGTTCCCCCATTGTGGACCTAATTGTATTGGCTTCTTGCAATCAATATATGTGTTTGACGGTCGATTTTATACGTATTCCATGTCACATCACTTGTGTCCGTCACTATGCTGTTTACCCTTCCTTATTTATACTCATGTTCTTAAACATACTTAATCGGACTTGACTTTATTTAGTCGATGGCTCTCTTTATTACTACGATCCGACTTGAGAAAATTTCTCTCTATCTCAATGGTCTTAGCACTTTCTCATCAAATTGGCCCGAGTTAATATGATATTCAAAGTCATAATAGATCGATATGAATATCATGAGCTGTCATGCAATAAAACCCGTTGTTGCCGATTGATGTATGGTGTATGGCGTAAATTCTTATCAACTTTAACTCTTTGATATGAAGTTTAACTTTTTAGGGTGCCACCAGGTATATAACACTCAATAATTTAATTTGTATGAAATAAACTCATGTAAGTCTATGTTTTTTTTTTGTTCGAAATATAAATCTATGTTCATGGGGTTGTAAATTAATAACCATTTAGTTGCATCGGTACCTTCTAATATACTTACTATGTTACATGCAAATATTTTCTAGACAAGACTCTTTTGACGACACCTAAAGCTTGTCACGTCCGAGCTCATGTAAACACGTATCATGAATTTGGGTCGGTTGATCTCATCCAAAAATCTACCCCAATAACTCTATTATCGCCATAGCCCGTTTCAGACCCGTCACACATTTTCGTATAAAATGTCAAATTTAGCTTTATCTAGACAGTGCAATACTACCAGCGACTCATCATTTTATAGTTTCGATAAATGAATTATTTCACACTAAGTATACAAGTAAATCACTTCAACAACCATTTCTTCAACTTGGCCCAAAAAAAGCAAAAATGGTCGCAATTGAAAAAAAATAACCATGGAATTGTAAACATAAGATAGTAAAAAATTAAGACCATTGGACTACAAGTTTTAATGTTACTTGAGAAGTTAGACTCTGCATGAGGGAAGTTAACAAAAATGTCGATTTGTCATTTGTTGTGTGAAGCAAATGATCGAACAATAAAATAGACAAAACATGAAAATAAATTGGACACCAAATTTATGTGGTTCAATTGTAGAGACTTACGTCCACGGAGTAAGCAGCAATGAATTTCACTATAAATCAAGCTATACAAAGGAGATTACAAATTACACTCTAGTTCCTCAAACATTCTCATTGTTTCCCGGCCCCAATTATATCCAACAACTGATGTAGTGTTTAGTTTCGCAGTTTCTCGTGAAATAATTCTTCAGTCTCGCGAAAGAATAAAACAAATCTTAAACGAGATTCTCTATCTGCCGTAACGCGTGTGGTTCTTCGAAGATGCAATTGGCGAAGCTCTTCTTGCATTTGGATGCAACGACACACAATTCATGAAGCAGTTTTCTGTGCACTTCAACTTCGCATGAAGACAAACCTATGACCCACGAAATTTTATATATATATATATATATATATATATATATATAAATCAATGGAGTGCCCCTTGCCGAATCCAGCTGGAATACATCATATTTCGTCTTGCTTGACCGACAATATTAAGCACCAATTTTGATATCAAAACAAAACAAAACAGGAAATTTCCAACTTGGACTCGATCGTAACACTGAGCAGGAAATATAATTTCCACGGATGTCGTCCTCAGATATTTATTTATTTTTGCGCTTTAAACTTTCTTTTCAAATTCAAACTCAAGACATATTCTTACATCATTAATATTTCAATAAATGATTTATACTATTTTATAATTAAAACTAATTTCTATCAATAGAGAAGGGTAATTTTGTGAAAGATTTATCGTATTTTCTTTCGCATAATATCTATTAAGTAAACTTTGAAACTCGTCTGAAAATCTTATAGGGTATACCAAGGGTTCATATTATACTCTATTCCTCTTTGGAGGGTGGGCAAAGTTCACACTTGTAACTAGGGGTTTTACTTTATCCGCGGTTGGACGGTAGGCGATGTTTACATTTGTTACTGCCATCCGCTTGGGGAAGTTTTGTCCGATCAAGGATGATGGAAAACTCCCCTCTTTAGTAAATGAGGATACAAAACTACTATGTAAACTCAAAATCCATTTAAAACTTTAAAACTCCATAATAATTGAGACTCATCTCCTCATCTGCAACTCATGAAATAGATACTTGAGCGAAAGAAGTATGCTTAAATCGAAAATTTAGACAACAAGAAGAAGAAGATGCAGCAGCAGCATGGCTGTTTGTAAGCATGCAAAATCGTTTCGTACCTCAAAACTCAAAAATCCCTTTAAAGGTTTAAAACCTACCGATTTGGTGACCCGAGGAAGGTTTTAGCTGTTGGCCCCGATCCGCACTTCAACGACCCGGTCCATCCTTGTGTTATTAGTTCCTAGAGGTGTCAATATGGATTGAACATATATTTTAATCGGATTCAATAAAATGAGTCAAATATGGATTAGTCAAGTACTAATAAATGTCCGACCAAAAAAAAAAAAGTTATAATAAATGGGTTGTCGGTGGGTATGAATTTTAAGCCTAATTACTTGTGGGTAGTGAATAAGTTTGTCTCTCAATCCATTTAGTTAGACAAACCCAACTCATTTACAATCACTTAACTCGTAAAATTTTTTAGTTTATATTTGTTTGATTTTTATTTTTGTATTCATTTAATTTTTTATAAGTAAAAGAAAGAAAGAAAAATTAAAGTAAAATTAAAAAATATAAAAACTATTCAAAGAAGTAGAATGTCCCTGGTCGCTGTCGTCGTCCACTAACCGAGACCGCCGACCGCCCCCCGTTGACCGCCCTATGTTTTCGTCTCCGGCCACGGGGAAAAAAGGAAAAAAAACAAAAATACTTTAAAAGATGCTTCTCTTAAAGAAAATTAAAAAAAATTAAAAAATTCACTAGATATGCATTGAATAATATCATTTTTCTTAACAATTATAAGAAACAAAAATTTAATGATTTGGTTAAAGATAGAAGTGTTTAGGTAATACGAGTCAAGTTAGGTATGAATTAGGTCGGATCGGATATGGGTTGTTTAGATTTGTATTATATGAAAACGAGTCAAGTTAGGTATGAATTAGGTCGGATCGGATATGGGTTGTTTAGATTTGTACTATATGAAAATGGTCAAAACGCGTTAAATGAGTTAATATGAGTAGAACCATATTCGACCCGACCTAACCCATCAATTTGACACCTCTATTGTTGGTTCCTTTTTGGATAAGCAAAAGTCTACATGCCTTTTTAAATTGGATACTGAGTATTATTAGTATGATCAATTGATATTTGGATCCGTTTATGCATTTGGATCCGTTTATGCACCTGTCCTCTAATCCATGACAATTCGACCTCCGCTAGATGTGTTTATACACCACTGACTTGATTAACCACGCAAAGAAGTCGGTTTTGACTAACGCCAGAGGCAAAAGGTTATCATTTGGCACCGTAGAGATTGTTTCGAGGGAAATTTTGTATCACCGCACAAAATATGCATTTATCGGACAGCATATAAGGCAATAATCCCATTTTCCTTACCCAAAAAAAAAAATCCTTATTTTCTTTTTTTTTGTGGTGGCATTCATCATGATAAGAAATTCTTAATAACATTACAACTCGACTATAAATTGCAAAGAGTCTTAATGGCATTTTTCTCAATCAGATGTGATGATCCTTTTTTAAAAAAAATATAATTTTTTTGAAACCGATCCATTATAAAAATATATGAATGGAAAAATCTTTTCATCGTCCGCGAAAATATTTATACATGAGTTGTTGTCAAGCATAAAAATATTTTTTCTGACTAATTATTTTAGGTGATAAAAACGATTATTTTTATAAAAATAATTTATAATTTTAAAATTATTTATTTTTTCGTGATATAAATGAATAGTAATATCAGTCTTTTCTGAACCATCATGTCGAGTTAAAAGTGGATGCGAACTGATTCCTAATCTTTGCACCACTTTTTGCGTCGTGTCCTGGCCCACTCGTCGGAGATGACGGTGCTCTTCACTTGTGGCCCTTGATCGTGGAAGAAAAGCACATGGAATCGTCGTGTCTTATCCTTACCAACAACGGGTACCAATTTCCAGAGGCACTCCGGCTCCGGAGTCGGGACACTTCAATCGCATCTCGATTGTTCGGCAATCGCACGACGTGCTTCGAGATTAAGCGCGAAGATTCTGTAACGGTCATGAAATTGTTCTGTGAAGCTGCGACATGTTGGTCGTGTCCAAGTTCAATGTGGTAACCCCGTTGTCCATGCTGAAGTGTAAGTCCGGGTGCTCATGTGACGTCCCGATTCGACGAAGGCATGAAGTGGTCATCGGGGACAACTCTGAGGCGTGGACAAGAAAAGGCTCCTGACAAGTTTTAAAATGGGCAAGTGGACAAGAATAAATCGAATTGTACACCAAAACAGGAAAAAGAGCGATTCTAATATATATATGTGTATGTATATATATATATATATATATATGTGTATATATACACGAAACTAGAATAAACTTTTGGAGGCTCCTTTTACTTAACGACAAGCTTGGTATGTTTATTTGATGGAAAATTAATATTTAAAAAATTTTTCAAAAATAAACGCTTGCATCACTCATAAAAATAAATAAATAGAATAGATATTTTCATCGGCATGAAAATAATTATGAATAAAATTGTTATCGATAATAAAATATTTTTCGTTAACTAATTTTTCTAAAAGAACAAGCGTTATTTTTTGAAAATATTTTTCAAATTTTTTAATTTTCGGAAACAACAACTAATTTGAAACTCCAAAATTAAGCATGTTCAGAGTGGAGTACTCTCGGGATGGGTGACCTTTTGGGAGATGTCCACATGTATGTCAAAGGACAAAACTGTTGAGTCTCGTTATGAGATGAGTCAAATAAATAATGCCTTAAGTAAGTTAATCTAGAGATGCCACGACTCAAGCAGTGCTATTTGGCATAAGAATGCAGCAAAATCCCAATAAAACTCAATCTTGGTTCCATTTTATGTTTGTCCCAACGACTAAGTTAGTGAATTCCGATTGACCTCGGTCCTCCAACAGTGCTCTTGCGAAATTTCAAGGCACGTAGATAATTCTAAAACTCTCTTCATGTCTAAGTAATGTGTTATCATGTTGAAAATAGGGCACATGTAATTTAAAACACAATTCAATGCGTGAACCAAGGGTCCGCGCTTGTCACGCTCACCCAAAAAAAAGTCCTATCGACAAATGATTGGGCTACTTTTCTAAATGTATATGTGAAAAGTTCTGATTTTTTGACGATTAATGTATTGGGAGTGGGCCTGGTCATGAGTCCAACGGCCACTGGCTTGCCCATGTAACAAAGGCCAAAGAGGCCCTTTTGGTGGGCTTGTTGAAAAGCCATTTAGTTTTTAAACCTGGCCCAATACGGTTCGGCGGTAGCGGTTCGGCCCGACAATTCTGTACATAAATTTTTTGGAGTTTGCCCACTGATTTCATCTAATTGAAAAGCCTTCATATTTTGTTAACTAATTACTTAACGACTGCAACAGGTGCATTTGTAAAGAATTCCTTCAGAAAATCCTAACGTCGACTAATAATTAGTGATCTGCTCGCTGTCTTCCCTATAAATTTCCATCCATACACATCATAGGTAGGATTCAAACGTCATAATAAGGTCATACAATTGCTTGCCACGTGATGCGCATCATCGTGTCCCTACCCCCGACATGGCATCATGTGATGTGGGCATCATATGTCATGTTATACTTTCTACTTACATCATGTTTTCGAAACACTCACGAGACACAAATCATGCCGAGGAGCGACGTTATGTAAATCTGTGGCTGGATTATGTGACCGAAAATCAAAATTCCGTCTAATATCTTAAGAAAACTAGTTGACAAATGCATGTTAAAACTGAACTGAAATACGTGTTGCGAAAAGATTATGCGGAGATGCTAACTATTCCTCACGCGTACCTCAGAATTTCGACATAGCATTCCCCAATGAAGTTATCGTTCGATGAGATCGATCATTCATGAACATGGATCTACACGACCAAAATAAGTTGACTAGAGAAAGAACTTCTCTCAAAGTTGTGCAAGAACGCTAGCAATCAACCGTTCGCCACTTTAAACATGGTCTCTGATGGCCGTCTCTCGGGCATTGCGAGTCCACGACACCATTCATTTAGCAAGCCCAGCTCAAACAAGTTTTGGCTGAAATGCAAATAATCTCATTTCTGTCCAAATGGTCCATGTACTTAATAAAAGGTTCACCGTAACCATTAGTCCAGCTGTAAAATTTGACAATCAGAAGTAGAGGTAACACCACCGGTCCGTTCCTAGTAGAAGGAAGGGGGAGAGGAAAAGGGGAGGAGGGGGAAGAGAAGACGTGTT
>JAGVVM010007331.1:0-17430 GCA_019149425.1 Psidium friedrichsthalianum
TTTTTCGTCCTCGAAATTACATCCCTATGTCAAACCGCCCTCCGCTGAAGTTTCCATCCCCGGTACCATGAAACCCCCTAAAGCATCTAAAGAGGGAGCTGCCTCAAGCAGTCAAGAAAAGCCGGCAGTGACCGGAAATAATGAGTAAAAACCTGCGAATCAAAACAATTCTCGGTTCGACCAAAAAAAAAAAAAACAGGTAATTCTCGGAAAAAGAAATCTGAGAAGGTCGTGGAGCTCCATGCCCGGTTTGGGTCTACCGACTGTACTTTTCCTTTGAGGCTGGACTATCTTGGATACGAAAGAAATAATAGATATGCTTCCTGATAACATTCGACATATGCTCATCAGTGATGCTAACGCGAGATTTGGTGATCGGCGACCGCCGTACGAGCCTTGATGCTACGAGAGATTCATCTTTGTGGAATGAGCCAGTTTATGCAAGCAGTATCAACCAAGTTGATTCACTTTTCCAATTCACTTGTTTTACTTGTTTTGTGGAATTTGAATTTTTTTTTTCTTGAACTTATGTAGTCATTTTTCATATGAAATGAATATTTTCGTTCAAACACCCAAAAGAAAATTTTCCTATAGTACATCTTTCCCAGCAAAAAAAATCTCACCCGCTTGTTACCCAATTCCAAAGTATTTCTCGTGCGGAAAATTCGACAACAAATGCAGCTCCATATACCAATGGCCACGATGTAAATCATGTAATAATAGGAAAAGTGCAAAAAAAAATTATAAACTTATTATATCGGTACCAATTCAATCATAAAATATTTCAATTTGATCAATTTAATCTTAAACTTTTTTGCATTGGTACCAATTCATGCCAAAAATTATTGACGTGGACGCCAACGGTGCCACGTAGATATTTTAATAATTATATATATTTTGAATTTTTCTCCTTTTTTTTTGTCCCTTTCCTTTGGTTTTCATAAATCATATAAAAATGTCCACGTCAGAAGCGGCGGTGTCATGTAGGACGACGGGCATTCATGTCGGCAATTCTCGGCCTAAATTACGCTTTAAAATAATCTTTAACGGAATGGAGACTAGACCTTCTCGTGGCCCTCTAAAGTGCATTATCGGGCCGCCTAGGGCAAGGCCGATCATTTCTGGCGTTTGGCGATCCCAGTTATTCCAACTCGCGCACGTTTCATCCTACCCAAGTTGACTCGAACCACGAAATTTCCTACAGCACCGTCGCCCTGGCCGCGAAGCCGGCGACGCTCGGCGACGGCGACCGCATTGTCTAGGACCGCGTTGTCTCTGTAAACCTCCGGATTGCGACCCGTCCAAGGAAAAAAGAGAGAAGCTTCCAAAATATATCCAAGTCGTATGTGGGCAAAGAAAAAAAACCCACATTACACGTGATCCATCATCCATGTCTTCACCGTACATGTTCATCGTATAAAAAATTGGCGACGACCGCATTTAAACTAGTCAAGGTCGCGACGACCGCATCGTTGCCTGCATTCGCAGATGTGTTTTGATTTTTTTTTTTTTTTTTAAAAAACGTGTCCGATGTGAACAAGCTCCGCGCCATTAGAAGAAAGAGTGTATTTACCAAACTCGTGCCTTAAATTTACCGACATCCACTTCGGGAAAATATTAGGTACCGTCGGCAATCACATCATCAAGACCCACGACCTTCACTCATCGTGCGACACGTTTCAGAAGGGCCCACCTTTCAGAAAATAGGAACTCTCTCTCCTCTCTCTTCCTCACGCCGCCCCCCCCCCCTCTCTCTTCTCTGTCTCTCCTCCGTTGCCGGCCGCGGCGGAGAGCACGATTCGGAGTCTCCGGCGACGGGCTCACCGCCGATTGATCCCTGTCTCTTCGTGCGCCTCACGAAGATGGCCGAAGCCGAGCTCGAGCGGCCATGGCTGCAACTGGCCGCGAGTCGAGCTCGAGCAGCCATCGCTGAGGCAGCCTTGCCAGTGGCCGACGAACGTAGAGTTAAAGCTCGAGCATGATAGGCCATGGCACCTGCAAACTCGAGAGCCCTCGTCCCTCCCCCTTGTTGTCACCCTCAACTTCATCGAGGACTCGAGCAATCCTCCCTCGCCGGCATCACTAACCGAGCCTATCGGATCTGGCTGGATGACGCCGACAACGGCCATGGATGAGCCATGAGCCGCTCATTCCGAGCCGTGCGCTAAAGAGAGAAATTTTTGCACTTTTTTTTACTGTGGGCCTGCGACACGTGTCGCACGGTGAGTGGAGATGAGGGCCACGTCAGCTTTACCCAGTGGGAACGCCATATTTTCCCATCCCCTTCCCCTTTAAAATAAAATTCTGTGCCCTAAAAAAACTTCACACACAAGAAGCCTTCCAAATGACACTGACAGAGCTCCGCCCCATGCCACCCCGTGCGGATAATAATCCGGCATCGCCGCCAGAGCCACCGCCGTCCGACTGGCGCAAGCTGATGCTCCTCCACTGTATCCCATACGTCATACCCGCCATTCTCGGCCTCCTCATGGTCATCTTCCTGGCCATACCGGCCCTAATGCCCCCGGAGTTCCAGCTCAACTCGGGCTCTTCCCTTTCCTCCCTCAACATCTCCACTTCCCTCGTCACCGCCCAATGGAACATCGCTCTCTCCGTCAAGAACCCCAGTAAGCTCATCCCCGTCGAGTACTCTCACATGAAGCTCCATTTGAGTTTCGACGGCCGACTCGCTCTCTCTCCTCTCTCCCTCATTCCCACCTTCACTCAGGGCCCCGGCAACATGACCACAGTCCGAGCTGAGGCCCCGTCCATGCTGGCGATCGTCAATGACTTGGACGTGAAGGGCCTGGTGAGCGCCTTGAAGAGCGGAGTGGTGCCCATTGATGTGGTGGCGAGAGCCAAGCGGAGGCTGAACTTGGGTGCGTTCTGGGTGCCCGTGTTTGATGCTTACACCTCGTGCATGGACGTGACCTTCACGGCTCCAGCTGATGGTGAGGCCGGCGGCGATTGGATGATCCTCGGAGGCACCCTGAGCTGTACGCTCGGCATCTTCACTCAACTCTGGTAAGAATGATTACAAGTTCCTGCTTTCTTTTGTTTTACTATCATCGTATCTTGGAAGTTGTTCGTCCACGCTCTTCTTGAACTGCTCCTCCTCGCTCACAGTGGCGCGAGCCGTCGATTGTCACCGCCCCCATCTCTCGCTTCTCACTCTCCAGTTTAAGTGACTTTTGTCCCCGCTCCAAACTCGTGCAGCTACCAATCGCTGTCACTGCTCCGCCTTCTTCCCCATATCGCGCTCTCGTCTGTTTTCTCCCTCCTCTATTTTTGCGCTCAGGGATGTACCTCGGCCTCACTGTCGAATCAACAGCCACGGTCAAGTTGCCGCCGCCAGATCTGGGGGTGATGCTCGGCGTCTGTGGGCAAGACGTAGCTCGACACCGAGCTTAAATAGGAAAAACTATATATAGGCGGGGTAGGTCAACGCCGGCGTCAGCATCCATGGCTTGGCATTGCTGGCCGAGGCTCAGCTTGGCGTTGCGTCAACCTCCGCAATTGGAAACGATCTCTGTCAAGGAGGCTGAGCTTCAGCAGCAACGTGTCCATTTCCGGCGAGGACGAGGAGGAGATGTCGAGATCAGCTCTGTCCACCTTCAGGGCCAAGAGACTCGCCGTCGCTGTGATTCAGGAGGTGGTGAAACGGAGAAGATAGTCGGCCGTGAAGGATTGGGCGTTGATTTCCATTTTCCAAAGATTGGACGTTCGTTTTTCTTATTTTGGATTTTTTGGTACATAGAAGATATTTTCCATGATCAACTAATAATCATCTTGTCTTCTTTATTCTGTTTATTATATAAAGATTAAGGTTTGATTCTCATCACGTGTTTTGATGTTCTTTTTTCAGATCCTAGAGAGTCTGGCTTCTACAAATTGGAGCATTGGTTGGAGTTGTCTTTCCTAGCCTATTACTTTGGCAAAGTACTTGAAATCTTGAGGCCTCTTAGCCGCAAATGCTCTTATTAGTTAATGCTATACTTCTTTCGAACATATATGTATTCTCTAGATATTTAGAATAATACTTTGCATTCTACATGTTGATATGCGAGGTTTGCAAGTTTTGTCCCTTTAACTTAGTTTCAGATCATGCATTCGCATATAATCTCAAAGCTCGTATACCTTTTATAACCACTGAACTATTCAGGTTTTGGCTCTTATTTTATCTAGTCCACGAGGTTATTAGTGGATTTTTCATCACTGCCACTAGTTTCTTCCTAAGATGGACTTCTTTATGTTTAAAAAGAACAATTTTGAACCGCAAATATTAATTTTTTTACATGTTACCTGAAAGTACAAAGCCTAAGCCTTTTATACTTAGACTATTTTAAGAAGTTAATTTATTCGTAGAGTAGAGTTGCTTTTTCTTTTTCCTTTTTTCCTTTTAGGAATTCTGGGTATCAATAGATCTTCGGAATGCATAAATGTATATATCTATGATTATTACCTCCAAGAAGATCTTCTCCGCTTCTTCTCGAGTGTGGGTATTGATCACTTCCAGTGCTCCCTTTTGCTAAAATGCAATGTTTCTAATTATCAAATAAAATGTCCCATGTAGAAACTAGCAAGCTAGAAAAAAAAATGAAGTTTTCCATAAAGATATAATTTAAAAAAAAAGAAGGAGTCAAACCAGGGCTTTCTTCAACCAAAAGAAAAAAAGGGCTTTCTCCAATTCTTCATGAGTCAAAGTCTTGGGCTCATTGCCGACGGATGAACTCTCGCGAAACAAACCAATCCTAAATGCTCCATTACTTTCAAAAAATAAAAAAAAAGAAGAAGGAAAGACCGAAAGAGAGAGTTTCTGCCCCCGTTAAGTTTTCCAAGAGATGCATGGCTAATAAATATTCATCACTTTTTATCTCCAAATGATGATGATCAACAGATGATGTCTTAACTTTTTCTAGGGTTGTCAAGAAAAGAATCTGAGATTGTTCTACGGGATTTCCCGACGTTGCTGTCTCTCCTTTTTCTTTTCCTTAAAGGTCTTTTACTGCTGATTCGACCTAGGAAGAGAATGGTTGTTGAAGAGCTTTGGTGTTGAAAGTCGTCCCTCGCTAATTTAGAAGTCTCTTGTCTAGTTGACGGTACAATCCTGTGGTTTTGGAATGAGGTGTCGATCTGATCCTTAATGAGTAATTCCCTCTTTGGTCTTAAGAAACTTTTTTTAATGTTAACGTAAGATTTAGGCTCTAAGTTTGAGTATGAATTTAGCTTTTCTTTTAACTCTATAATAGTGTTTGTATTTACAGAGTTTTTTTAGAATGGAGTAATTCAAAATATTTTGAATTTTGAATTAGTCAGTTATCGTATTAACTACATGAGATAACTATATTAATAGAATTAATTTTGAATTAGTTTGTTATAGTATTAACTACATTCCTTAACAGGCCTCCGCAAGTTGAAGGTGGTCTTCTAGATGAACTTCAACTTGGATTTGACCAAATCATGGCGACACCATATAAGAGGCTTGGTCAAAATATCCGCTATTTGGCCACGTGTGGATGTGAAACGAACTTCAAGTTTGTATTGTGACACTAAATCGTAGACGAAGTGAAAGTCTAACTCGATATACTTTGCTCTAGTCTAGTATGAAAAAGTGGATTCAATGTAAAATACATTGCCCCTAGGTTGTTGCACCAAAGGATAGGGGGTTTTGATTGAGAAATGCCCAATTCTTGTAACAGCAATTTCAACCATACCACTTCTGCCATGGCATTTTCTAATGCCGGATACTTGGATTTGATTGAGGAATGTGCAATGGTGTACTACTTCTTAGTTGACCAAGAAATCAAATTTGGCCCATGTAAATTGCATAACCTCCTGTTGATCATCTATCAGTGGGGCCCGCCTAGTCCACATCATTATATATATGGAGTTCTGTGGTGGTTTGGAAACTAATGAGCAATCCATGCGAAATAGTTTCCTTTAAGTAGCGTAGGATGCGTTTCACCGCATTCCAATGATCTTTTGTTAGTTCTTTCAAGAACTGGCAAACTTTGTTGACCACATAGGAAATATCTGGCCGAGTGAGGGTGGCATACGAAAGAGCTCCTACGGTGCTCCTATATAAACTAGCATCTTCAAGTGGCTTACCCTGATTGATTAAACTGATATTTGTAGCCATGGGCATGTTAATCGATTAAACACTATCCATTTTGGTTCGATGGAGGAAATTTGTAATATATTTCTGTTGTGACAAGAGGAGCCCATATGGATGTCTGAGTACTTCAATTCCAAGGAAATAATTATGTACACCCAAGTCCCGTATGGAGAACTCCTTGTTTAAGCATTTGATAGTGTCTTGAATAAATGTTGGATTGGATCCTGCAATAACAATATTGTCAACATAGATGAGCATGTAAATGGAGAAATTGGACTCATGTATTATAAAGAGGGAAGTATCAGTTTTTGATCCAATAAATCTCAGAGATTCTACAAAGATGCTCGACCGGTGGAACCAAGCCCGCAGTGCTTGTTTCAATATGTATAAGGATTTTTGTAACTTGCATATATGGTTTGGCTTTTCTTTGTCAATGAAGCCCTTAGGCTAGGCCATGTAGGCTTCTTCAACCAAGTTACCATTTAAAAATGCGTTGCTAACATGCAACTGTCGGAATTTCCAGTTCTTTGTCATAGCCAATGAAATAATTGTATGGATGTTGGTTGCTTTAACAACAAGATTAAACATTTTCGTATAGTCGATACCCTCTTGCTGATTGTAGCCCATGACCACTAGGCGGGCTTTGTACCAATCTATCAAACCATCTGCACATATCTTGACTTGATAAACCAATTTAGAGCTCACGACATTTGCTTTGGGATTTGGTGAAACCAAAACCCATGTTCCATTACACAACAAAGTATTAAATTCTTGGAGCATCGCCTCCCTCCATTTTCCATGTTTATTAGCTTCAGTGAAGCACTGTGGCTCTTCTTTAGAGCTTATTTTGATCAAGTTCACCTCTGGTAATGGATATTTACTGTTGGGCTTTGGGTTTTGACGCAGCCACATTGGATAGGTCCTTGATGCTTGATAAACGTGTTGTGGAGGCATCACAATAGCCTGCTACGACGAGGCATCTGAAAGAGTCTCATTTGAACCTGCACAAGCAATAGGCGAACTAGAAATCAATGTGTTATATGTTGAAGCAATATTAGTATTTAATAATATCGCTAAAGGTTCTTCAAAGGTGGGTGGGGAGGTGTTAGAGGTGGGGTGTAAGGTGGGATATTACCATTAACACCACAGTTTGCATGGGGAACATACCAACCGTGGAGATCATCATCCAAGGATGCGATGGTGAGAGTATTCCATAAGGGTGTAAATCAAGTGTAGTGAATAAAAAATTGTTTTCAATAAAGTAAGCATGTCTTGCAATGTACATGAGTCCAATTTTATAATCTAAATAGCGATAACCAACATACATGGACTATATCCAAGGAACACACATTGAGTAGAATGGAGTGAAAACTTATACAAATTGTATGGCCTTAGTAAGGGGAAACAACACAACCAAATATTTTCAAAAACTTGTAATCCGATTGTTGATGGAAAAATGTTTGAAAATGTGAAATATTGTTTAAGAGTGGTGTGGGTAATTTGTTAATAAAGTAAATGGTGGTTTCAAAAGCATAGGGCAAATACTTAAGGGGACGAGATGCATGGGCCAATAATGTAAAACCAATATCAACAATATGACGAATTTTTCGCTCAATTGTTCCATTTTGCTCGTGAGTGTGTGGGCATGCTACACAATGGATAATTTTTTCTTGAAAATTTTTTATTGAGGGTTTTGTATTCCCACCCCAATTAGAAAAATACAGCTTTAATGTATTTTTTAAATTGTTTCTTAGTGAATTTTTGGAAATGGAAAGGACCATAGAGTGATTTTGAATAGGATAGTACCAAGTATATTTGAAAAAATCATCAACAAACATGTCAAAATACTTATTACTAGAAATAGAATTAACTGGAGCAAGTGCCCATATATACATCAGTAAAAACTTAATTGAGAGGTGTTTTGCTAATGCTATGAGAGGGGTAGGGGTGCTTTATGGGATTTGCCTAACAAATAGAAAGCACATTTATTGAAATCAAATGTAGAACATGACAAATTTTTTGAATGAATCAACAAGCGAACTTTGCTTTATTGGGGATGACCCATTCGAGCGTGCCAGGTAGTGGCAGCGGTGGAAGAATCAAGTGAGATGGTGTTGGTCGATGGAGAAAAGGTATAAAAACCTGACAGCCAGTATAATCCATCCTTATGCGAACCTTGGAGTAGTTGTGTTCTAGTCTGCTAATCCATCACAACAAGTTGAAATGAATGAAACTCAAAGAAGCAGTTGTGTAATGGTATGGACATGAAGGATATTTGAGAAATTAAAATATTTGTTGATGGGAGTTTTAAGAGTGGAAGAACTGACATTAACAATGTCTAAACCTATTTCATTACCTATATGAAGAGATTTGTTACCGTTATGTGATGTAGAGATCTGCAGATTGGCAATGTCAAACATCACACGGTGAGTAGCTACAGTATCCGAAAACTATTCTTGCTGCGATGGGGTAGGAAGAATCCCATCTATATTAGCAGTAGGCTGAGTTGCACTGTTGTTAGACTGCGAATACCTGAAATAACATCTTGTAGCCGTATAATTATATTTTGAAAAAATTAGTGTCGATCTTTTCTATTTTTAGATCGATTGCTTGGGTTTCCATAATTGCACCGGTTGTCTTGCCCATAATATAAGGGTTTTAGGTGGTAGATAGTTGAAAATTGAAAATCGGTTGTGGTTGAATAATAGGGGTGGATGATGGAGGGTTGTAAGTGGTAACATTTGCCTCTATGGGCATCGTGGCAGATTTCATTGGAAGCTCATGATTGAGGAGAAATCGATGGAGTTCAGGAAATGTTATCGAATCAAGTTTTGTAGCTAAGGCAGCAATAATGTCAGAAAAATCATAACCAAGATTCTGAAAGACAATGGCATTTAATTCTTAATTCCCTAGAGGGCAGTTGGCAATAGCTAATTGATCTAAAATGCACTTTACATCGTGGAGATAAGTTGAGACAGACTTGTCACCTTTAGATGTATTTTGGAGTTGTAATGCTTGTATGCGATAGAGATCCAAAGGTAGTTTGTAAAGCCTTCCAAACATCGGCAGCCGTATCTAATCCAACCACGTAGGGTAGGTCATTAGGTGAAAGAGAAGATATCATCTAGTTAAAATACAAGTTGCTCTTTTTGAATCCATTCATCATATGCAGGGTTTGGGATAGATGATGGTGCTATCAAGGTATCCCCATTAAGGACTGGTTATGAGGCAATGGATACAACTGGGTTTTCCATAATCGGAAAGTTTGAGGCTAAGGTGGTGTTGCACAGTCAAAGTGGAGGTGAGAGATGACATTGAGAATAGGAGAGGTTGAAAAATGAAAGAGAAAGAAGGAATAGTGCAGGTGTTTTCAAGGATCCTACCCGTCGTCTAATATCATGTAAGAATTAGACTCTAAATTTCTGTGTGAGTTTCGCTTATCCTTTAACTCTAGGATAGCGTTTGTATTTATAGAGTTTGTCTAGAATTGACTAATTCAAAATATCTTGAATTTTGAATTAGTCCATTACAGTATTAACTACAGGAGATAACTACATTAATGGACTAATTCAAATTAATCCATTATAGTATTAACTACATGAGACAACTACATTAATGGACTAATTTAAAATTAAAATTTTGAATTAGTCTGTTACAGTATTAACTACACTTCTTAATCAGTTTAGGAATAGGGACCGATCTAGAACCCTAACCGTATCTTCAAGGCGCGACTCCATCAAATCATGGGATCTAACTCGCTTCCCTCAGCAAACCTTTGCTAGCGTTGTGCGACCTAGCATAGCCCGCCTCTTGGTAAAGCCAGGATTTTGTTAACTATCTTAGTTTTCACCTGGTTTTATCATTGAATTCTAGATGGACATGAATTGGCAATAAAGTAACGTGCCCGCTTAGGAATTTTCTCACGATTCTTAATATATTTTCAAAACTCATATATTTTAATCTTATTCATTGCCAAACCTAAAGTTACTTTATGAAAAAAGGAAAAAAAAAAAAAGAATACTCTATACAATAGAAGAATGATGCCGTCTCTTGACAAAATTTTACCGATGTTTACTTTTACCAAAATTTTCACCATGTATTATTTTGTTAATTTTCTCATAACAAAGCAGTGGCATTTGGAACAGTGAAGAAAACCCATCCTTTATTCATCATCATTGGATCTTCCTGATTTGGCTTTTTGCAAAAAAAAAAAAAAACCATGAAAAAATTGCATTAGGTGTCAATATTATATGTTTTAAAGTTTAATCCAGACCGGTGTGCACTTTGTGCGCCACTTTTTGTTAGGTAAGACCTAACATGATAGAAAATAAATCTGAGGAAGGCAAAAATGTTTCCATTTGAAGTCTCAATTGTTGTACCACTTAGATCCATTCCTAAGAAGATGAGATTACTTTAATGTTTTTCGATGAAGAAGAAGTCTCTTTAGCTTACTGTACGGGTAAGCATGCGTACGTCTCTTTCACTCTATCGTTATAGTCATGACCATCTACCTATTAATCATAAAAGCAATTCCAAACCTTAATGATGAAAAATAGTTTAAAAGTTATGGTAATAGAAAACATACTTTGTTTTCCCAACAACATCCACTAATCAAACAAAGATTCCATCGAATCGACGGTGTATATTGCTCGTTTTAAGTCAATTTGCCCCACCAACATCCACTAAATCCAAAAAAGTTCGTTCTTGACCTGGAGCCATCGTCAAAGTCTGGACAGGAGTTTTCCTCGTTTATATGCTCCAAAGGGAAGCGTCCTTTTTATCACCGCACGAGATAAGACAAAATACTCCGTCGTATCAGTTGTTGGAGGTGTAGGTTTTACCACCTCCATGTGATGAAATCTGTCCAAATAAAACGGGCACGTGCATGCACAAGAAGAGAGAATACTAATATGACACTGGAGTGGTTGTCACTAGAATTGTCAAACGGATGGGTCGAGTCGGGTTTAGATTGGGTCATAAATAGTCCGACTCAAATTGACCCATATAGCCCCGTTTATAACATATTTATTGAAATGCAAATTCTCAACCTATGCCGACTCAAGGCATATCCGACTCGACCTATATTGCTAAAACATTTTTATATTTAGTCTAATCAGAAAACTTATTTTTTTTATAAAAATTATAAAAGTAATTATATTTTTTAAAGCACCAAGGACGATTTTTATAATTTTATAGAAATAAAAAATATATGATCCTTTTCTCATTTTTGGTTCTTTTATTTTGTTTTTTAGTTCCTTTTTTACTACTTCTAAGTCCTGCGAGGCCCTCGATAGTTAGAGGCCAATCAAACGGGATGAGTTGGGTTCGGATTTAGGTAAATAGTCCAACTCAAAGTGCCTCATTTAACCCATTTATAAACTATTTATTGCCTGCAAATTTATCAACTCATATCGGACCTATCTCGGGATTCATTTTTAGCATTTTCTTTTTCTTCTTATATTCTTGCCCTTTGAATTATGAGTGGCTCCATGGAGTGGTTTGTCATCAGTGAGGGATTCTGGGTTATGGACGGGGGGATGAAGGTGGTGTGAAAGTCCGACGGACCATCCACAAATCATGAAAGGGTTCGAGCTTTGGTTTTGATTAAATATAAATGAAATTTTAATATATTGGTTAACCCCGTTTTATAACACAGTATGTAATGATACCTTTCGGTTTTGCTACGGATTAAAACTGCACAAATATAAAAGTAAAGAAGCCAATGATTATAATAATAAGTTCACAAAAATTAAACACTAAACAGATACTTAATTAGACGGAAAAAAAAAAGGAAAGCAAAAATCAACAATGAAAAGGATGATTACTGAATCGACGAAGGACGTGGAATAACGGGGAAAATATTCGGTGGTTTGCAGCTACCACATCGTTAGCTGACGTGGCACGCATTTTTTGTTTTAACCACTGAAAACTTGACAGTGTTAGCTGATATGGAGTTAAATAAAAAAACAAAAATTAATGAGTTCAGCCATGAGAGACTAGAAGTTTCTTCGCTCCACTGTAGTCGCCCCGCCGCCGCTACCGGTGGCGTCGGCATGGCGTCCTTAGCATCAAAGCCGAGCCATCCGTTACCGCGTCACTCGGGGTCGCCCAGGCCGGAATGGCAAGATGAGTGTTTTCTGTTTAAGTGGATGGGTGTAACTTTGGAATA
Source organism: Psidium friedrichsthalianum (assembly GCA_019149425.1). Taxonomy (NCBI): domain Eukaryota; kingdom Viridiplantae; phylum Streptophyta; class Magnoliopsida; order Myrtales; family Myrtaceae; genus Psidium; species Psidium friedrichsthalianum. The sequence continues at coordinate 12,285 of JAGVVM010007331.1, forward strand.
GCCGCTCCTTCAGAAGTGAAGTATGTTCAAAAGTTGGCTACTCTTCATTGTCGATCTTATGCTTGTTATTGCCAAACTTTTTCCTGCTGGAAAGGGAGGGAACCTCATTGAATAGTTATTAGAAAGAATATAACGATTTTGAATAGTTATGACCACGAATTGGAAATAAAGTAACGCGTCCTCTTATTGCCAAACCTAAAGCTAATTTATATATGAAGAAAAGGCACTCTAAGAAAATAAAAGAATGATGCAGTCTCTTGACAAGATCTTTACTAGGTTTATTTAACGCAAATTTTCAAATGAACAATATATTGATATTTGAAATTCTGTCATTTTAGTCCTGAATATTTTGAAATTTTAGTCCTAAACTTATTATCTGAGTAATTGGCTGGAAGGACTAAATGATAATTCGTTAAAAGGTTTACGATGAGTCTAACAAAGCATTAAAATGTCTAAGACTACCATAGCATAATTGAAAGGTTTGGGTATAAATAGACAAATCGTTAAAAGTCTTACGATTAAATTGGCAAGATTGAAAGGCTTATGACTGAACTGGTCGTCATACAAGAAGTTTAGAACTTTTTAAATAATTTTTTTCAAAACTCTTGTATCGTAAAGTGTTCACCTCCTTTTTTTTTTTTTTTCCTTTTTGTCTGAGTCTCGTGTGAACGAGAAAACTATACTTCATGCCGAGACAACCCCCAGAAGAAAATTATGGGTTGTCGGTAAGAAAAGCCCCCAAATGCATCTGTCTTATTGCGAGAGAAACAGCAAAAAGTCTATGTTCTAAAGAAATACTTAATGAATGAGGGAGGAACTTGGGCAGTGGAACCAATTTCGATAGCTTTTATTCATCATGATTGGACTTTCCCTGCGTTTGCACAGGATTTTCTAAAGCTTCTAGAAGTAGCTTGTTTGGTGTTCAATGGTACCAAATCGCATATTACTGTGCCTATACATCATGGGTCAAAAGGATTAATACCACGAAAAATTTCAAATTTATATGCCTATAATAAATTTACTTCAAATTAATTTTTTGATCACGAAAGACCCCAAATTGATACATCTACAATAAATCTACTTCAAAGTAATTTCTTGACCACAAAAAATTTCAAATTAGTACATCTGCAACAAATTTACTCTTCTTTATTTTTCTTTAAGTTGGATAATACCACAAAAAATGCCACCAAACCAGTACCCCTTTGATGAATGGAGGGTACAAATTTCAAAGTGGTACACCCATCAATGGCCACGTGTCATCTAAATCAGCAATTTGATTATAAAATTTAACGAAAACTAATTAATGGTAAATTTATCACATATGTACCAAATTAAGATTTTCGATGGTCAAAAAATTATTTTAAGATAAATTTACCACAAGTGTGTCGATTTCAAATTTTTCGTGATATTAATCTTATGCTAAATATCACCGGTGACACTGCTTTATGTCTCTTTAATTTAACATGGTGCCAAAAGGAAAAGAAGGAACGTTAACATGAGTACCGTAGGAATTACGCTTTTCGACACGGAGTCGAATGAAATGTCACATCGCATCGGAGAATTGCGAAGAACATCCCATCCTTCAGCTGAAAAACGTGTCTTTTTCCGATTGAAGCAGTCAGGAATGATGGGCATCTCGCGTCGTCCGTCGGATTCCCCCGTTTAGTTTATCAAAATGACGATCCGAACTTATTGAGGAGAATCTGAGAGCTTTCTAAAGTGGATGCGCAACGGTGGAGGGTCGTTCAAGGACAGCAGACGAGAATTCTCGTGGTCTTCGGTCCGACAAAATCATAGACCTTGGTAAAGAAAGAAGCGGTAAAGTGGTACCACTTCATTGGTAAGGCTCTTGGAAAAAGAAGAAAGGAGGAGATCGAAAAAGCTTTGCATGTTCTCTGGAATGTCACTCGCATGTCGGTGTCAAAGTAGCAGGGGTTTGTTGGTAAGAAAGCGTTAAGACTCATCGTTCGCCGGCTTTTTCTCGTCCAGCCTACCTTCTTTCGCTGACTATATGAGGCCGGAATCGCTGAAATGAGCGTTTTCCGGTCTCGAAGAGCCGGTCATTTGGCAGCAAAGTAGGTTTAAAAGCCGGCTATTCTTCGTCCGGTAATCTTTTGCCTGTCTCTTGTGAAATATGAGAAGCATCGTCTCTCTCTTCTTCTTCTTCTTCTTCTTCTTCTTTTTCCTCAGTTACGTTTTGCATAAAGATGGAGAGGGAGATGGTGAGACTTGAGACAAGCATCGTCTCGAGGAAGAGTCGCTCCAACCAATTAGGCCGGGCATCGGCCTCCATTTTCGGTCTTGACCTAGCTTCAGAGGAGCAGACAGTCCTCTTGATCCAAGCAACCATCGTGTTATTTAAACTTTTCTCTTCGCTCGACTAATCTCCACGATGGACGTAATATATCACGTCCGTGTATATCAGGCAAGGCAAGGCTTTGCCAGAGGGCGAAGTGTATGAATCTCGAGATTTCTTGGAAGGGATAACGTTGTTAGCGAAACACATGATTCGCAAACATTAAAATCATCTTGCCTACTCAGCCAATTCTTTGGATTGTATGCCAATGCATGATCTGAAAACATGCTTAAAGGGAAAATCTTGCGAAACATTGAACATTAAAGACATGTAAGGTGCAAACTCTTTCTTCGGCAGTAGGTCCAATATTCAATATCCAGGGAATACATATATTAAAAGGAAGTATAACATGGAGCAACAACAATAACGTATGAGACCGAGAGTCTTCAATGTTTTGAAGTATTTTGCCCAAGCAATAGGCTAGGAAAGAAACCTCCGACCGATGCCGGAATTTTGTGGAATCCAGAGTTTCGAGAATCTGGAAAAAAGAACACCACAAGACTGTGATCGTGAGAATGAAACCTTGTTTACATCAACATATTAAGCAGGCCAAAATGACTAGTGTTAAGGCGAAAGCCACAAAAAATTACTTAAAATTAAAGCTTTTGATGCTACAGAAGTGCTGACTATACATCACAAAACCCTAACTTTTGTTTCAACATAACCCCTTTTTTGAAACACTTTGGTAATGTTGCGGAGGCGAATCCAAGATAATAAATAAGAGCACATGGAGCCATCTCCTTATTGGCAAAAAGAAAAAAAAAGATTGCAAACTAACCAATATTTCGATCGGTTGGTGGCGTGGGAGGTGGAGATGTTCAGGGACGAGAGGGAAGAGTCCAGGTTGAGCTGAACTCCGGGGGCATTAGGTTGGGTATGGCCAGGAAGACGACCATGAGGAGGCCAAGAATAGTGGGTCCAGCGAAGGCCATACAGCGGCCAATGATCGGCTTGTACCAGTCGGACCGCGGCAACCCTGGCGGTGGCAATTCGGAATCATTATCCGGATTGCGTTGGACGGCGTTGCGGGGCTCTCATTTGGAATTTTTGTGAAGTTCTGTGAGCACGCAGGCCATCATCACCTTGTACCAAGTCACTACAGAAATGTTGTCCTCAGATCGCGTATGAATTTAGCCTATCTAGAGTGAAAATAAAGATAAACTAATAGAGAAGCCACATAACTGTCATGCGTATAACAAATCATTATAAATTATGACGCTCGAAATTGAGATGCCTACTTAAAAATCCGATACTAAATGGTGCAAGAAGAAATTGGCAACTATTTATCAATTACATTACTCGAGCAATATTAATCCACACTTATCATCACACTGTTTAGATATAATAATTTGAGAATGCAGCTTCTATGAATCGTAACGGAACCAAGAATGGTCATAGCAAAGCAAGTAAAAGAGTTGATAGTATGATGAACAAGCATTTCTCGCAATATCATAATGCACGCACAGGCAATAGCTCTGAGTACCATCTTTCCTGCGACAAGAGCTCCCTTTAAGCTCCAAATTGGGTCATCTCCTTTCTTTCTCTCTCTTTTGCTGGAGGTGACAAACTCCTAAAAACTCTTCAGATGTAGAGATGTCCAAACAACACAAGCTATATCTGTTTCACCTTAATCAGCCACATGGACATTAAAAATAGAGCGGTGGAGGATTGTTCCGTCCCTTTTCTCTTATTTTCTTCCTGTCTTTTCTCCAATAGAGATCGAAAAAGAAAGAGGGAGAGAATGCTGACATGGATGCCAACTGTCCTATGTGGCATGGCTGGGTGCTAACTTGGGCGGTTTTTGCAAGTTTTTAATTTTTTTTCGATTTTTTTTTATATGTTTTCTACTTTTCTTTGGCAAGGCTCAAGTGGGCAGGAGGGTAATCAATGCCGCGACAACCCTTGCAAGCTATAGTGAAAAGAAAAGAAAAAGAAAGAAAGAAAAAGACGAGAAGAAAAGAAAAGAACTGTCCACGTTAGCACAGTCAATATCTACATAACCCATTTCCGACCAAATTGACCGAAATAAATAAATTGACAAATGATCAAAATGTTTATGGCTGAATTGGTCAAATTGAAAAGATTATGGCTAAGTTGCCATCTGCACAATGGATTCATGGCTTTTTCATGGTGATTTTCCCTTCTGAGCAAATACGAGAATTCTTATGTTCATTCTTTACAAGTCACGACAAGTCAAATCTATTTTCGAATCGGTAATAGAGATGCGACAAAACTTGCAGGTGGCCAGAGATCGGACGAAGAGACTTAAAAACTATGACCGAGTGTGTTGCCAAAGGATTGAATTTATTCTAGCAATGAACTCACTTTCTCAAGAGGGAGCAAACTCTTTGGCCAAAGTAAAAGAAGGGCATGATGATCATTTCGTCGCGCGTCACATGCTGACGAGGTCCTGAAGTTTGGAAAATAAGATGTTGAATGCATGCTAAGATGCTTGCGTGGGGGCATCTGTGTTTAAGGACCATGTTTTATCTTTATTGATCGATTTCCTATGCTTTGATTGCCTGGAATAATACTGACACCGAGTTACGAATTTAATATATTAAGTGATGCGGCAAATCCGATCGAATTATGAATTTTAAACGTGCTTCACTCTTACAAATGTTCACTTGCATTTTATCAAATCATTTGATTAGGGTTAATATGCCCAACATCAGTCGTATTATATATGTTTTAGTGCCCAAGATTTGGCTACAAAATCCGTAATTCTCGGTATCTAAGCGGACATCATCTTAATTAATTATTCTTTTTGTTTTGAATAGCCATTATTTT
>JAGVVM010007333.1:0-15837 GCA_019149425.1 Psidium friedrichsthalianum
GGGCTGCGGGGACGACCGCCCCCCCCCCCCCCCCCTGGCGCGGAGTCCTGCTGCGGAGCAACGACCCAGGGGCGGCGGTGGCGGGAGCGACGGCGGTGGCCGCGGAAGGCGGAATCGCGGAGCGGGGCGGCGGTGGTGCAGGGCGTGACGGGGAGAAGGATTCGTCGGTGCTGCTGCTGCCGTGCAGGCACCTGTGCTGTGCGCGACGTGCGGGCCCAGCTACCATGACTGCCCCGGACTTGCGTCGACGGTCACGGCGAGCGTGCACGTGAACCGTCGGCGTCGTCGTAACGGTCGGGAGAGCCCGGGGCAGGAAAGGTAAAAATGTGAAAAATTAGGGCGAAAGTGGAAAAAAAAGTAATAAGAATGAGGGGGTGAGGAAAAGGAATCGGTCCTTCTTTTTTTTTTTTTGGTATTTTCGGGATGAAAGTTGGGAGTCGTGATGGAAGTGATATGGGAGATTCTTTGATATCTTTAGAGTTGGAGAATTGAGGGAAAAGCCATCGAGAGGGCTGGTTTTCAATTTTGTGTAAATACATGGTAAATCTCTCTTCTTTTTTTTAAATCATAGTTTGTATTTTTTTTTCTTTCTTTGAAAAAAATAAATCGAGAATGCAAAAATTTGGTTTGACAGTTTAATCTTTTTATTTTTATGCCAATAGACATGCGATCCTTGATGGTAATGGAATTGTGGATGGGGACCTTTTTGTCACAAGTTTAGTTCAAATCCTACTCTTCGTAAAGAAGCAGAACAGCAGTTAAAAAATAGACATGATTTCTTTTTGCATAAATTTCCAAAAAAAGTATAAAAATAGTATTCTTTACTTTCATTACTCTTCTAGTACTTTTTGCCACCCAATCTCTCTTTCCCTAAGTCGATTTATATGATCCGTCTTTTGTTCTATAGAAAGGAAATGACACCTCGACTCATAGGTTCAATGATGAAATTTTGACCCCTTTTTTTTTCAAATTAAAAAGTAATTAATGGGCACCAATAATGAATGCTAAATTCTAGTTATTCTATGTTGCATGCTACATGATTCAATGACAGAATCGTCCATTTAAGCATTAAGGCATAAATAATAGGGACATCTCGAATTAATCGAGATTAAATGTGGTCAGGTAAAAACACTGCTTTAAATTGTTTCGATTTTTCGACTGATAAATGGCGATTTTGCGATTAGTGGTATTATTGTTTTCTTAGTTTGTGAATAATTTTCTGGATTGGTATAGTTAATTTGGATTAATTGATGAAAGTCCGACGGCCACGTGTGTATAAAGAGCTGTTTCCCTTACTTTTTCTTGTTCCATTTTTATTCCAAGTCAATAATCTCTTGCTTTTTGGGTGGCTATGCAAAAGATAAAAGCATGTTAAAAAGGAAAAGGGCAAGCCATGATTCGGATTTTACTCACTTGAAATTTACCATTTTCTTAGCAACCTAATTTTTATTTCCGACTAAAACTCGAGAGTTTACGATCAACCATTGAATTTACCATTTTCTTTTTTGTATTTGGGGTCATCACGGAATGAAAATCCGTTCATGAAGAATTCTTAGAAATTCCCTTGCAAATGACTAGTGAAATGTATGGACTACTTTTGCGACATACATGCATGGGATCTTGATTGGTGCTTATCTCAATGAATCTTTTTAATCAATAACAGCGATAAACTTGCATGTATTAATATGATTAAGACTTTGCGAGCAAATATCGACACAACAGCAGTGCATGGATGTTGATGGGTGTTTATCTTGACAAATCTTTTTAATCAATAACGGCGATAAACTTGCATGTATCGACGCGATTAAGACTGTCAAAAGCAAATATCGACTGCTTTTGCAACATACATGCATGGGATCTTATGGGTTTTTCTCTTGATAAATCTTTTTAATCAATAACAATGATAAATTATCTATGGGTTTTTATCTGAAATCTTTTAATCAATAACAATTATAAACTTACATGTATCAAGGTGATTAAAAAACTGTCGCGGGAGAGCAAATTAATTCTAATTATGCGTAAGAACACGATTTAAAGATCCCTACCCTTTTCCCTCCAAGCCATTTATCAACTTTTGAAACTTCAATTATCGACTTTAATTTGTCAAGATTTTAAACATGCCAAGATTTTTACCCTTTCAAGAATAATTATCGGACTGTTTAAGAAAATTGTCCAATACAAACATTTCATTGACAAAGTTACCTTGAAAATTGGTCCATTCATGACTCTCTCTCTCTCTATTAAGTAATTCCCCTTTGGACTAATCTCTCCCTAAGAGTAAGTAAAAAGTACCAAATCTAAAATAATTTCTTAATAGGAAAAGACATAAACTCTAAGTCCCAATTTCCGTGAATAAATCGGTCCAGGAAATTGGGACTTAGAGTTATGTCTTTTCCTAATTAAGAGAATTATTTTAGATTTGGTACTTTAATTACTTTAGGGAGAGATTAGGTCCAAAGGAGAATTACTAATAGAGAGAGAGAGAGTCATGAATGGACCAATTTCAAGCGTAACTTGTCATGGAAAATGTTTGTATTTGGACAATTTTCTTAAACAGTCGATAAGTATGCTTGAAAGGGTAAAAATCTGGCATGTTTTAAAATCTTGACCAAAATTAAAGTCGAGAATTGAAGTTTCAAAAGTATGATAAATGGCGTTGGAGGGAAAAGGGTTAGGGATCTTTAAATCGTGTTCTTACGCATAATTAGGAAATTAATTGCTCTCGACAGTTTTAATCACCTTGATACATGTAAGTTTATAATTGTTATTGATAAAAGATTTATCAAGATAAAAACCCATAAGATAAGTTTATCATTGTATTGATTAAAAAGATTTATCAAGATAAAAACCCATAAGATCCCATGCATGTATGTTGCAAAAGCAGTCGATATTTGCTTTGACAGTCTTAATCGCGTCGATACATGCAAGTTTATCGCCGTTATTGATTAAAAAGATTTGTCAAGATAAACACCCATCAACATTCCATGCATGCATGTTGTGTCGATATTTGCTCTCAAAAGTCTTAATCATATTAATACATGCAAGTTTATCGCTGTTATTGATTAAAAAGATTCATTGAGATAAGCACCAATCAAGATCCCATGCATGTATGTCGCAAAAGTAGTCCATACATTTCACTAGTCAATTTGCAAGGGAATTTCTAAGAATTCTTCATGAACGGATTTTCAATTCCGTGATGACCTCAAATACAAAAAAAGAAAATGGTAAATTTCAATGGTTGATCGTAAACTCTCGAGTTTTAGTCGGAAATAAAAATTAGGTTGCTAAAGAAAATGGTAAATTCAAGTGAAGTAAAATCCGAATCATGGCTTGCCCTTTTCCTTTTTTAACATGCTTTTATCTTTTGCATAGCCACCCAAAAAGCAAGAGATTATTGACTTGGAATAAAAATGGGAACAAGAAAAAGTAAGGGAAACAGCTCTTTATACACACGTGGCCGTCGGGGACATTTCATCAATTAATCCAAATTTAACTATACCATCAGAAAATATCACAAACTAAGAAAACAATAATACCACTAATCGCAAAATCGCCATTTATCAGTCGAAAATCGAAAAAATTTTAAAGCAGTGTTTTTACCTGAACACATTTAATCTCGATTAATTCGAGATGTCCCTATTAATTTATGCCTTAATGCTTAAATGGACGATTCTGTCATTGAATCATGTAGCATGCAACATAGAAGACTAGAATTTAGCATTCATTATTGGATGCCCAATTAATATACTTTTAATTTGAAAAAAAAAAGGGGGTCAAAATTTCATCATTGAACCTATGAGTCAGAGGTGTCATTTCCTTTCTATAGAACAAAAGACGGATCATAATAAAATCGACCTTAGGGAAAGAGAGATTGGGTGCAAAAAGTACTAGAAGAGTAATGAAGTAAAGAATACTATTTTTATACTTTTTTTGGAAATTTATGCAAAAAAGAAATCATGTCATATTTTTAACTGCTGTTCTGCTTCTTTACGAAGAGTAGGAGTTGAACCTAAACTTGTGACAAAAGAGTCACCATCCACAATTCCATTACCATCAAGGATCGCATGTCTATTGGCATAAAATAAAAAAGATTAAAATGTCAACAAATTTTTGCATTCTCGATTATTTTTTTCAAGAAAGAAAAAAATACAAACTATGATTTAAAAAAGAAGAAGAGAGATTTACCATGTATTTACACAAAATTGAAAAACCATCCCTCTCGATGGCTTTTCCCCTCAATTCTCCAACTCTAAAGATATCAAGAATCTCCTATCAACTTCCATCACGACTCCCACTTTCATCCCGAAAATACCAAAAAAAAAAAAAAGAAGGACCGATTCCTTTCCTCACCCCCTCATTCTTTTACTTTTTTTTCCACTTTCGCCCCTAATTTTTCACATTTTTACCTTTCTGCCCCGGGCTCTCCCGACCGTTACGACGACGCCGACAGGTTCACGTGCACGCTCGCCGTGACCGTCGAACCGCAAGCCGGGCAGTCATGGTAGCTGGGCCCGCACGTCGCGCACAGGCACAGGTGCCTGCACGGCAGCAGCAGCACCGACGAATCCTTCTCCCGCACGCCCTGCACCACCGCCGCCCGCTCCCGCGATTCCGCCTCCGCGGCACCGCCGTCGGCTCCCGCCACCGCCGCCCTGGGTCGTTGCTCCCGCAGCAGGACCTCCGCGCCGTCGTCGTCCCCGCAGCCGCGGGCGAGGGCGTGCTCGAGGTTGGAGCGGAGGGAGTTGGCGGCGGCCTCGTTGGTCTGGGCGAGGCCCCGCCAGATCTGGTTCTCCATCACCAGGGACTTCACCTTTTCTTGGAGCAGCCAATTCATCTTCCCCATCTTCTGGATTTCGTCGTCTTTTTCCTTGAGTTTTCTAACGACCGAGTCCTGGATGGATGAGAGCAGCGCTTTCGATTGCTGCTTCACTCTGTCTTCAAGTTCCAATCTCAGCCTCTGTGTCTGTAAACATGTCATGAGTAAGAAAGTTGTCAGAAGATTTGGAATTCCCCTTTTTTCCTTTTCAATAACACGCAATTCGTGGAAATTAAACACTTTTCTTGCCAGAAACTGAATCGACATTGTGGATCTTTTCTGGGTTTTGTTTCTTCAAATCCCAAAGCAACTCACAACCGTCATTAAAGAATAGTACAAACATAACCGTCGACGAGAACAAAATAAATTTTTTAAAAAAAAGAAGGAAACGAGTATCATTACATGTTGGGAAATCAAACGTTCGATCTCCGATTGGTGCCATTGGATCTCAAGCGCGGCCTCTTGCCCCAGAAAAGGGGATGCCTTGCTCATCTTCTGAGGAATATGATTCACCGGGAGGAGATCGCCGAACGCGTCTCTGGACCGCTTGGGGTGGTTCCTGGGGACAGGGACGGTGGCCGCGTTGTAGTTGCTGGTTAATCCGCTGTCGGTTTTCAGGACGGTTTTACAGTGAAGATCTCGGGGACCATGCGAGGTTGCTGGAGGCAGGCCGGCGGCAAGATCGGGTCCGGCAGTGCTGTGGCCGCCAGAGGGATGAAATCCTCCGCCTGGCTGGCGTAGAAATCGGTCACACCAGCGTTCTTCGTCATGATGAAATCCCTGCACAACCCGCCGACAGTATCGAGCCAATCCAATTTTTTAGTTCGACAAAAAACAGGGAGAAACAAGGGGAGAGAGAAATAACCCAAAACACCCCTTATATTCAAATCAAACAGAGACCAAAGGACGGCCATCAGTGACTACCTGTTAGCGATCATCTGGGTGTGAAAAGGATTGACGCGTGTCGCTTCCACCGCCATGGGAGTCGTTTCTTGCTTCTCGGCTTTCGCTTGGAGAGAGAAACACATACAGAGAGAGAAACAGAGACAGAGCTTCTCAGAGGAAGAGCATGAAAACAGAGAGAAAGGTGGTGGCAGACTAACTTCGCTTTTGGTGTGGTGTGGCGTGGTGTCTGTGAAATGGGGTGGCGTTTGGCTTTATGTGGGGAGCGTGATGGGGGTTAGAGAGAGAAAGTCAATGGGTCTAGAGAGAGGAAATCTCGTACATCATTGTTGTGCAGATTTCTTTACACAAGGAGAGATTAGTGAATTATGGGAGGTTGCAGATTTTGTCCCCCACCCAGACAAATGAGAAAAAAAGGTTTTGTTTAATCTGTCTGTCTTTTACCTTAAAAAAAAAGGTCTTTTGTTGCAGATTTTCTTCTTCTTCTTATTTTTTTGGATTTTTCATATTGCCATTAAATTACCAAAAACAAAAGCTCTATTAATGATGGACTAGATTTTTTACTTTGTTCTTAAGGTTAATTGGCCAAATCTCACGTTGCTAATTTTCTACTTGCCCTTTTTGTGGCCAAGGAGATCTCGTGACAGATTTATCCCGATCATGATGCATACAATCCAAAAAATTAATGTAATTCTGGAGTTATCCGCGTCATGCAATGGGTGACATATCGCATACGGTACGTTATCTACAAAAGAAATTCTTTTCTCAAGTGAAGATAGTGGGGGTGAATGTACCGATTTAAAAAGACATAACTTTAAATCTTTTACTTTTATTTTCTTAAATTAAAGTTAGTGGGTAAATCTCGTTTTGCCGATTTTTCTACTCATCCATTTTTGTGGCTAGGAGACTCGTGACAGATTTATCGAGTTATGAAGCATCATATATCCACAAATTTAATGTAATTATGGAGTTATTTCTATTGCATCATGTGACGGTACAGTGTCGGCCAATGAAATATTTTCCCAAATAAAAATAAAGACAGTGAGTGTACTAGTTCAAAAAATGACATATCTTTAAACTTGGTAAACAAAATTGTGCATGCATCCATTAAAAAAAATGAAAAATGAGCATGTAATGGCTAACTGTGACGGATTCGTATGTACCATTGAAATTATGCAAATTAATATGCTATAATAGCAAATAATATCTATATGGTATCTTAAAACAATAAACGAATAATTATGAGGAAAATTAAATAATTGCTTAGATGCGCGTCGTTTTGGGGAAACCCACCCGGAATGGCAAATTGCGAAGTGATGCGTTGGCAATCTGCGCGGTCAGAGAAAAAAACAAAAGTAGAAAAGCAAAGTTTTCACTTTTTCACCTTTTCACCAGGTAGGGGGGCCGAGATTTACGCAGCGGTGATTCTCGCACCACGTCACAGACGTGCGGTGCATGCGCCACGTGTCTCGCGGGCTGTCGGGAAGGGGTCACAAAGTAGGAGTCCACGTAAGCACGTGACTACGTTCCAAAAAACCCACAGCGTGGTCCCTCCTCCTCTCACTCCGCTTAAGGTGGGGCTGTCTATTTGAGAACGTGACGATTCCGGGTGGGGCCGTCTCGCACGTGTGAAAAGTCGCAGAATCTCCGGGAAGAAAAAAAATTGTGTTTATATACTTTTTTTAAATTCCTATTGGAAAAAAAACCCAATTTAGGTAATCTTTTAACAAATTATTTGTAAATTCGGTCGAGCGTCCAAAATACGCAACCATATACAAATTGGAGGTACGCCCCGACGCTTTGGCCGTCTTCAAAATTGAAGTCGACTTCATTTGATGTCATTGATATGGGCAGTTGGGTACCGATCGTTGGGTTTCCTCCTCCCTCCTAATGTACTTTTTACTCAATGTTGGCATGGCGATTTATGGGGTACGGACGTTCTCGAATTGCACAATCGTGCATTGTTTAACCTAAAATTATCGATGTCACCGACGAAGTTTATGATATCAAAATAGCGAGATTTTTCGCCGTATTCGTTGCATTAGATTGGACGATCCAGATGATCTTCTTTTTTTGTAAGTATGATACAACCGTTTCTTTTTTTTTTTGAACTTTTTACAATTTGACGAAATGGTGGGGCTCACGACATTTGTAAGAACGATTGTCTCCCTAATTTTAATGAAGTGATCTTAAAGTCAACTTGATCTGATGTCATCAATATGGGGTAGTTGGGCATTGATCGATAGGATTCCTCCGCCCTCCTCAATCATACATTTCACACGACGTTAATATCGTAATTATGGGCACAGATGGTCTCGAAATGAGCAATTCTGTGTCATTAACTAAAATTATCGGGTTGTCAACGTATTTCTTGATGTCAAAGTAACAAGATTTTTGCCGGATTCGGTCGCATTAGATTGGATGGGTATGGACGGTCTTGAAATGCACAATTTGTGTGTCGTTAACTAAAATTACCGGGTTGCCAACGGAGTTCGCGATGTCAAAATAGCAGGATTTTCGCCGAATTCCGTCTCATTAGATTGGACGGTCATCTTTCCTTTTTTGTAAGATGGATGCGGTAGTTTCTTCTTTTCTTATTTTTTTTATTTTTTTTATAGTTGGGACGAGACGGTGGGGCCCGCGGCATCTGGAAGAACGATTGTCCCCCCTAACTTTTTAATGAGAAGGGAAGTGTCAGTGTCCGTACGACAATTGGGGGAGAGTTGTCGTATTACGTGCATGCACTTATCTGGCACGAGCGGGCCCTCTCTGGCTGGTGGTTGTTAGTGCCATTTTCCTTATTCATTTTCATTTATTTATTTGTCACCTCTTTATTTGTTTACATCTTAAGATAATAACACAAATAGTCTATGAAATTTAATCAAATATACAATATAATTTCTCAACTTTTAATTAGATCCATTAACTTTAATTCAATATGCAAAGTGATCTATGAACTTTTAATTTGACCATATAATCTCTGAACTTTTAGAATATGCTCAACTTATTCTCTGAACTTGAATCAATGAAAAGACTACATTCTACATTTTCTTATAGTTTAGGAATCGAGTTGTACGTCTTCCAAAAGTTCAAAAGCCATTTTGGTCAAGTTAAAAGTCCAGAGACCACATTGTGTATTTGTGTGGTCATTTTGAGAAGTTAGCTCATTTGAATGGTAGCTTTTAAATTGAAAAACACATTAATGGGACTTTGATGTGTGTCCAAGGTGCTTCAAACAAATTCCCCCTGTTATTTAAGGTTCAAAAGACCGAGGACGAACGAGGGAGCGAGAGCTCGAGGAACGAGTTTGAGACCATCTTAAGACTATTTAATTGACGGTATTCCATTTTCGAAACAACAAAAGTAAGGCATCCATAGCTTTCCTCAAATTGACAGATCTTCCGAACGCTTGGCCATAACAGGAGAGAAAGATCTTGTTTTAAAAAAAAATGATAAGCATCTTTATTTAGATTCTAACAAGTTCTCAGTACTTGGTTCACTCGCTAATGAAAATTCTTTGGAAAATGCCGATTTCGCAAATGAAGCCATTGGGGAATGACCGATTTTGAAATTACGAATGACCCTGAAGGTGCATCGAAAAATTAATCCAAGACACTTATTATTTTCTCTTGAAATTGAATGGATATTGGTATTTAATGTTTAGTCTGGATTTACAAAGGTAACGTAAATCTAATTTTGGATCACGCTTTCAAATCTTATCCTGCTAAAATTAAGATTGTATTTATGGGGCGATGTGTGTTCTAATTACTGGATTGTGCAGGTAAATCTCCATCTGACCCAGATTCGTGTAGTTACGAATTTGGAAAACTCACATTGATTTCGTCTTATCTAGAAAACAAGTGACGTAACCGATGAATCAAATTATTTTACACACTATGTGCATTTCAATCAAATTTTGAGTTAAATTTCAAAATCTCTCGCTTCTCATTAGCTTGCCCTTTTATCATTCCCTTCCCTTGATACAATGTTAATTGCCGTATTAATTAGATTAAAATTAGCTGGAGACCTCAGAAACTAATCTAATTCCGACAGTTAAAGCAATCAAGTTCCTTCTAAAACCGGTCAAGGGTCCCCATTATCCTCTCATTACTAAAATTTATGTAGAAGAGTACTTACTCCATTTAATGAGATAATCAATTGAATTAGACGCTAATTTACTAAAAGCCGTTGCACGACCACATAAAATAAGAAAAGGAGAGCCATTTTCTGCCAAAATTTGATCGATTATTGGCCGATTAAGCAATCAAATTTTGGGCATGCTCTTGTATAGTTTCTTACTTTGGATACGGAAGGCTCCACTTAGGTTCCACATGATGCAAGAAGTGCATCCGTAAGAAAAGTTGCGCCAATCAGACCTAAACCTCTATGTCACAATTCTCAATTCAATCTTAAATTTTTTAATTTTTACCAAGATTAGACAAAGACCATTCGCACGAATTTCCAATAGTGTCATTCAGTCGATTATCGTCGGGAATTAGTGCTTATGGTGGCCCCATCGCCAGTGATCTTACGTTGCACAATGTCACATCAGTGATCTCCGACGAAAATAGGTCGGAGGGGGGATTACGCTAAATAGTTTGGACTAATTGGGAAAAATATTTAAAAATATTTAAGATTTAATTGACATTCATAAAATGGGTGCAAGACCGATTAGACAGTTTTATCTGCACCCACATCAGACCATCTAATTTTCTTGTCGAGGAATAATTATACTCCACAAACTGACGAATGAAAAGACTTCCGCTGAGTAATAATGACAATTAAGCTTTTTGGCATAGAGAGATACATGAAGATACTGCGGGACTACCACATCCGATAGGGGATTAGCCGGATCGTTTCTGCTCACACCATCTTTTTTCTTTTTTCTTTTTTTTTTGCAAATTTAAGAACCACAAAATAAGTAAAAATAGGACAAATCTCATTAATAATTTGTTCTTTCCTCTTGGCCCTTGTGTGTCTCTGACGAAGCGGAAAAAAGAAGCGTAGACAAACTACTAAAATGCTTTTGTGAATGGATACGGAAGCTTAATGCATCCAATAATCCATACACTATATTGTATGTATATATATATATATTATATATATATATTATATAATATAATTCTATTTTTAGAGAGCATTTTTTTTTGTCCGCCCTATCGTTGCAGAGGGCGGCAGTTGAATCCATACCTATGATACCAGCGTCCCCGCCTCTCGATTCCTTTACCAGTAGGGTTGCATGTCTACTGAGAATACTTTTAAGAGTTTGATCCGCCACATTCTTTTCATTTTCACATAAATTGGCCTCCACCTCGCGAGTGCCTATAAAATGGGCACGACTCTCGCCTAGTCGTTATCCACAGCTAGCTCCAATTCTATTGGATTGAACTTTGAGTAGAGCCAAAATCAAGTTAATTGCGGAGAAAAAAGAACAAGAAATTGGAGCTTTCACTGAAAGAGTTTTTTTGAAAAATGAGTATCGTGTCCTTTTCATTTTCGCATAAATTGGCCCTCACCTCGTGATTGCCTATAAAATGGGCATGACTCTCGCCTAGTGGATTAGTCGTTATCCACAACTAGCTCCAATTCTATTGGATTTGAACTTTGAGTATAGCCAAATCAAATTAATTGCAGAGAAAAAAAAGAACAAGAAATTGAAGCTTTTCTCCGAAAGAGTTTCGAAAAAAAGAGTATCGGGTCCTTTCCAATTCTAGGTCCACGAATTTCGCACGCAATTTCTCGACTCTGATAATTAGGTTTGAAAAAATGGAAAGAAATAAATAAATGGACCGGACCTAGGTGGAAGAGTCAAGTTATACACATTCATGTGGCAATTATGTCTGGTCCCCCCCCCGATCGGTTCGAATCGACCACACCCAAAACAAACAAACAAGCAAATGAGCAAATTAAATCGATTAGTAAAAAATTAAGAATACGAACATGGCGCGAAGTTTAGGAATTGACCGATTGAGATGGAGTTTGGGGGGGGAAGGGACTGTGATCCCCACTTGTGTCGGACACCCATCGAACATCATCTTAAATTCGCCAACGCACACTTGTTCGATCGATGCGAAAGAGAGAGAGAGAAGAGGAAATGAAAGGGAAGTTGCCACCCGGAGAAATAAACAGAAATGAATGTTGGACAGATCAATCTAATCCACAGTGCTCTCATCATCCTCCAACATTGGTGTTGTGATGGGTGTCTTAGCCCCCCAAGCCAGCTTGCCCTAGCCTTTTGGCTTTATGCCACCTTTGATGTGATTATATGTTAAATGATTGATGGTGTTTTGATGGGTGGGAGCTATCGTTATCAATTCCCTTAAAGTTAATACTTAAAGAAATCAGTTAACGACACGATACTCGATAAAGAATGATTTGATTTTCGGAAGAGTGACTACATGTCCCGTAAGAATCTCAAAGAGTACATCAATCAGGGCTCGTTGGTTCGTTTATTAATACAAAGCTTAAGATTTTCATACGTCTGGACATTTCACTGAAATATGTTCAAGAAATTGTTGCGATTTTTTTTTTGGTCGAAAAATTGTCGTGAGTTAGTCACAGGCAATATGTGCATTCAGACTCAACCCCGATGGCCTTGATCCAGTCCAGCATAGGGGAAGCCAAGGGGACACCATCTTCCCACCTCTATTAGGAGCCAAATCAAAGATTATTTCTTTTGAGAAAAATCACCAGACCCCAATACATATTGGGAATAAGTTACTAATCGAGCATCGGTTCTGATACACCTTGTTCGAAATTGAGATTCCCAACATCTTAATGATCATAGTTCAACATTTTTCCTCCCCGTTGAATTCTCTCAATCTCAACTTTCGCTCCAAATGTGATTGCAAATACAACATTTCTAGATAGATTTGAGCGATTTTAAACTTTGCGTTTTCTGGATTCATAATAGATTTCACGATGGATGGCTCTCCTGATTAGGTGGGTCTCTACCCTAGGACCATATCACGTTAATTTCCTTGTTTTTATGCTTCTTATCGATTGCTCCGGCAATTTTTCATCCTTCGTAAGATTCGTCGACTTCCGCGTTATTTTCGTAATAAAGAAGGTGCCAAACCTTACGGTAGTATGGAATCCAAAAGTGAAGCTTTCGATAGGAACGAAAGGGCGTGCCCATCGTTGAAGTTTCGTGAAAACTACAAGTTCTCTCACTCCCCCTTTTCGAAAGTGGGACTTCTTGGCATCCTAGACAATGGCCACTAGGCATCCATTTCACTTTTCCTTCCTCACTTTTTCTTGTACTTCTTCATTATCTCAAATCTCCAAAGGCAGCCTTTATTCACTTGCCAACCACATGGAACATATAGGGCAAGAGATACTATGATGATCCCCCAAAAAAAGAAAAAGATAATAAAAAATAAAAAGGAAAAAAATAATTTGTATTAAAAAGGAGGAGAAAAGTCTTCTTGTGTGGGACCCACAAAGTAATCCCAAAAGGGTGTTGGAGGAGCATTTTGGATATTACATGGAAAGAATCAAAAGCAAAAGAGAACACAACGTCCACTTTTGAAGGTCACTGGGGCCATGATTGTGGACAAGTCCTTGTTGGATTATGCAATCAATTATAAGAGCCACCTTTCTTGAACCCATCCACGCCACTCTCTCCATTGTAGTCTATAGTCATAATTGCCACACTCCTCCATGTTCTTTTAGTTTTACTAATCAATTTAAGCATGTGTTTAGTCACCTAAGTGGTAAAACAATGGTGGATGTCATCGCTTACATATCTTGATTTCACAATGTGTCTTTGTCTACATTTTTTTCAAATTCTTTTTTTGGGCAATAACTATTAGTATGCTCAATGGGCATTTCCAATGTAGAATGTGATTATGACCAATCTATGTGGATTGCAACAAGCAACACAAAAGGTTAGAATCCAGCAAGAATCGGGTGGGAGAGAATCATGTTAATTCCAAAAGAAATAATAATTGCAAAGAAAAAAAGAGTGGAAAAAGGGACAGCATCTAAAAAAGTAGGGTTTCTTAAAATGATGGCCGAGTGGAATTCACCCACAACGAAAAACAAAAAGATGAAAATCTCATAGTGGGTGTTTTTTTTTTTAATCTAAAAAAAGGAAAAAGTAAGATAAATCATTTCGTGGATATGGTGTGACATGACTGCCTAATCTTGAAATAAAGGGAAACAAAGAACAAGAACCGCATGACTCGTGAACAATTTAGGGTTTTGTTCCCTCCTCGAAAAGGACAAGAACAGATGATTTGACTCCACTTTTTGGATGTAAAAATGTCATTTGCCAAACATTTTCACGCCAAGAAAAATGTGTGTCTGTTTCACATGATACACGAGAAGACCCCATTTTTAAAAAATATTTTTGATATTATTCATGATTTGATATTTCTTCATCCAAGTACCTTGCATGCCCTTCTAGAAAGGATCAAATTAATTCAAATGCGAGCTTAATTGATTCCATAGAATATATCTAAGTGGATCGGATTTTGTCAACATGGCAACTCTGCCTATAGCTTCAATATGCTTTCGAAAATGTAATTAAAGAGAAAACTAGTTCCGGCATGTTTAATAAGTTTCTCGTGATAGGTCATTTTATTGCACAATGTTTTGAAAATAAAAACTTAATTCATGCTTCAAATTTGTTGACGAATGTTCAACCAAGAATATCAATCAAGTATATTAAAACTCCGTTTATTTCATGAAAAATAATTATGAAAATAATTTTGAAAAAGGGCCCTCTTATATCGCTTGAAATAATTAGTCAATAAAAAGAGTTTTCATCATCGGCAACGATTTACGTCTTTTGTTTATTTATTTTTATAGGTGATACAATCGATCATTTTTGAAAATATATTTTTTAAATTATTTATTTTTTGCAAAACAAATTGAGTTTGGATTTGAAAGCCACCAACTCGGAATACCACCAGAAAAGTCAGCATCTTGAAGTTATCATGTTTCTATATGAGATTGCTTAACCGTCGAAGAGACAATTAACTGTTTTAATTTCTTGTCTTTTTGAGAAAATTTTTCCGGGTTCAGGAGAAATAAAATATCTAGATTAAAATAAAATATGAAAATATTGCCAGCTAGCCGCATTAGATTTTTGAGCTACTTACGATTTTGTCTCATACCAGTCGCGGGTCGTTGTCGAACTTGGCCGTGTCTTAAGCGAAACGTAACCTCACATGCCGACCTTCGGAATTTGCTGACCGTTCCTCCATTAGTCAATGCATTGGATGATTTGTTGTTTGATTTCATGCACTTGATGTCGATGCCCCGTTTCTGTAGGGCGGAAGAGAGGCATTAGGAAAAAGGGTGACCTCGAAAAATTAGGGTTTCTGTCGTCCGAACTATTTTTGGACACCACGCGGAGACCTTGACATAGTTGTCGATAGAAAGGAAATCGGGTGATTACATGGGAAAAAAGGTGAAAATGAGAAGTTATTAGAAATGTTGATTGTATTTTTTTCTTTTATAGCTTACAATGGAGAAAAAACCATAGAAAGTCACAAACTATGCTTACTGTGACACGTTTATCATAATCTTTTTCTTTTGTGATACCCCCACTTTTTAACTTGTACATATACGACACACTTACCCTCCTTCGTAATTTCGCCAATGAGCACTGTTGAAGAAAGACAAACGGTTGACATGGTGCCAACGTGGCTTAATAAAATAAAAAATGACGTCGTTTTATTTGGAATATCATTTGACGGAGTCTTGACTGAGGTAAATATGTCACACATGACCACCAGTATTGGTTTAGGATTTTGATATCACAAAAAAAAAACAGCGGGTAAATGTTTCACAATTGGCATAATTTGAGATTTTTTATGTCACAAAATGAAGTTCAGAGTAAATGTGTTAAAAGAAATAATTTAGGATTTTTGGTTTTTTTTCACTTAAATTTCTAAATACATTTACCGTCATTTTTTGTTGTTCTCAAAAATCTCTAGGAAGATTATATTCTTATCCGTCTAGGGCCTAGTTTGCACTCGACAAAGTCTACACTAACCATCATTTCGAACTAATTAAGCGGGAAGAAGGACAAAGAAATACCAGAATTGAAATGGATGGCCCATTCACACGGCTTGGGTTGGAAATTGCCTAATTGTAGCTAAGGAGCC
>JAGVVM010007334.1:0-16801 GCA_019149425.1 Psidium friedrichsthalianum
AAAGTGATTCACTCCAAAAAAACGCGTAGAAAATTTATACACTAGATTATGAACAAACCAAGCTCGACAGCATTGTTTTGATGCCAAAACAGCAGCCAAACGGCCATGAACAGCCTCGAAATAGCAGCACCGGGATAGCGGGAGCTCGGGAGCTGGATGGTGGATCGTGGACAGGCTAACGATAGCGCGGGACGGCGTCGACAGCTCGGGACGTAAGCAATGAATTCTCTGCTTTTTTTTTCTCCAAAATTCTATCCGTGTGCACTCTCCTCTTTACGTCAAAAGAAAGAAAAAACTCCAAAAACTTACCTTTTTCTAACCTTTTGGACTAAGTTCCCAGAAAATATTGGGTACAGAACTGGTAAAGCTGATGTGGTCCAGACCACCACTTATTGTGCAACACGTGGTGCAGAGGTCCCACCAGTAAAAAAAAAATGAAACTCTTTCTCCCCTCTCTCTCTCTGTTTTTCCCGGTTCTCTCTCTCTCTCTCCTTTGCCTGACCTCTCCTCTCCGACCTCCCACCGGCTCTCTCCTCCGCCCGATTCCTTTTTCCCTTCTCCGAACTCTAGCCCAAGTCACTGCCATTACGGGCCGCGGCGAAGAGCACACTCGGAGTCCTCGGCAACTGGCTCACCGCCGATGGATCCTGTCCCTTCGTTCGCCGATGTCTTCTCCATCCGGTCGCGGAGCTCGAGCCTAAGGCTGGCGGCTGCCATGCCTGTGGAGCTCGAGCTCGAGCTTCGTGGCCAAGGGAACCACGAGCCGTGGGCTCGAGCTCCGCGGCCGTGGCCGACGTGTTCTCTGTCCTTGGCCGCGACGCTCGAGCCCACGGCTCGTGGCCGCCATGGCCATGGAGCTCGAGCTTGTCAAATCGGCGTTCTAAAGGTCGCCGCCGCCATGGCTGTGGAGCTCAAGCTCCATGGCCATGGCGGCCGACGTCTTCTGTTTTTCCCGGCGGCGCAGCAACGAAGGAGAAAGTGGGGGACAGAGAGAGGAGAGAGAAATTTTTCTTTTTTTTTTGACTGGTGGGACCTCTGCCCCACGTGTTGCACATAAGTGGTGGTCTGGAGTCTGGACCACATCAGCTTTACCTGGTCTGTACCCAATATTTTCTCGTAAGTTCCCCTACTTGTCAGATCCCTTTTCTCTTCTTTTTCCCCTTTGCTTTTGACTTTTCAAACCTATTTTCTTTCCTCTCTTTGTGCTTTCTTCTGCACTTTTCTTACGTGACAGAGCCCTGGACGAAGCCTTCTTTTGCATGGAGCCTCTCTTTCCCGTTTGCTCCGCCCTTCTCCTCCATTTCTTTTTTAATGAATGTTCCCCTTTATAGGCAAGTAAGTTTGGGTTATCAAGTAATCAAATTCTACTCACACGTGAAGAGCAAAATCTGCTGATATCCCGACTTTACTTAACAAAATCAGGTAATATCCCAAGCTCAACAAAAATCAAATAATATCCTGGTGCTGCGGATTCTTGAAAGAGGATAAACGTAAAAAATTACGCGAGCAAATGAGTAGCCTTGACTTGAACAAAGAGGAACTACGATTGGACTTCGAAAAGTTCAAGTGCCGATATAAGTGGATTTTGTGAGTCAACTGCGGACGAGATGACAATATTGCTAAGATTTCCTAGGTTGCTGCTGAGATAATAATGGTGAATTGATGACAATTTAACTAAAAAAAAAAATTCTGCCAAGTCCTTTTCTATTTCACCACCAAATCTTCTCTCTTAATTCTCTAATATTTCGGTTCTTATCTCACGATTTATAAAGGAAATGAGAAACCAATCACTCAAGAAAAGGAAATAACAGTACCATCCATGTGATTGTATTTACCATTTCTACCTTTAATTTGGAAACCAAGAACCTTTAATTTGGAAACCAAAAACCATTGTGTATCCAGTAGCTTATGTTACTTCGTCTACATGCCGCGCAGCTTTGAGCAATTTCATTCTTATGGTGTGGAAAAACAAGATCCATTCCTCCACCATGAATGTCAAATGAACAACCCAAATAGGCAGCACTCATGGCACTGCACTCTATATGCCATCCAGGTCTTCCAGGACCCCAAGGACTCTCCCAGAAGGGCTCACCCTCCTTTGCAGACTGCAACCTAATTACAAAAAAAAAAATCATTAACCCTATTCCTTGTTAAATTAGCACCAAATTTCAGACGGACAAAGATAACAAAAAAACTTCGAATATAATCTGCTGGTTGATAATCTTTCCAGGATAGAAGTACTACTTTCTCGCAACTCCTCTCCCACAAATAGTAGAACTCTGGTAGGATATTATCAGAATATGCTGTCAATACTGGCTTAAAAAAATGGTACTCTAGAATAAGATTTGAATGATCACCTAGATGAAGCATTATTGAATTTTTATCCTAACCTAATAAAGCAAGCACTTAGCATGTATCTCCTGCAGTCATTGGCAGAAGAAAACTGAATCTAATAAGGAGACAGCAGTCTTAGATAAAAAGGTGCATCTTGCAATTGCAGTACCTTCCATAAAGCAAAATCAGCGGGATTTTTCTTCCTTGAGTCCACTGCAACTCTCTCCCAGCTCCATTATCTTCTAGTTTTCGCCCAGATAGTTGTCCATTTTCAGGAATCTTGTCAACAGAGAAGTACACATCTCTATCCATTTAGTATGCGCAACCATCATCCAAAATCTGTCAAGAGAGGACATAATGCAATCCAAATTTAGAGCCATGGCAGAGGTTGTAGCGAGATTTAACTAAACAAAATCAAACTAAACTGGGTACTGAATACTCCAGAAACTTTATAAGCCACTTAAATAGGTTATGATCAGTGAATTCGTACAGCCAAACTCTGCATTAATGAGCATCCGTTACACGCTTGAAGCGCATATTATAAAGCACATTATGGCTTTATTTGATAATGGTGCCAATACTCGTGTATCAAGCCAAATGATTACCTTCTTGATCATGTCAATTATTTGAGGCATATGGTCTGAAACACGAGGCCCGACAGAAGGAGGCAAGCAATGAAGATGCATCATATCGACATGAAATTCTTCACAATATTTCTTGCTCAAGCTGATAGGGTCTTCCCCAGTTCATTTGCTCTTGCAATTACCTACAAAATGTGGAAACTGCATTCAGGTTCCTATTGTTTCAATGGACAGTGATAATTTGCAGTCAACATTTTGCTCCAATAGCAGAATGTCCAATGATATGACCATACTAGTGACGCACTGACCAGAATAAACATCAGTAAACTCCAGATCATCAAGAGAAGAATGCCTAAACTTCACTTTCCAGGACAAAACTACCTCCAGAGCTTCGTATGTGCAATAAGTAATGTCTTCAAGAGAAATAATGCAACCCACACATCCAACTTACCTTGTCATCAACATTGGTGAAGTTACAGATGTAGCAAACTTCGTACTCCAAATTCTTAACGTATCTGCCTAATTTCCTAAAAAACATCCCACACAAAATTCTGATTAGCAATTCAAGTAGAGTTCCACATGGAAAATATTCTATTGAAAATGTGGCGATGCCTAGAGAATGAACAAATCCAATCAAAAATTCAAAACCAAAAATCAGGACCTTTCATCCCACTTTTTCTCCCTTATTAACATAGTCATAAGGCCGAGTGTCCAATTCAATTCGCATTCACCAATTCTCCACCAATATTTATCAAAGTTCAAAACTTTCCACCTCCCCATAAATATTACCACCCAAATTCGATGAAATTACATCAAGAATCCCAAGTTTATCTCACAAATACTCATACTCAGCCCCAAAAAACTAACCCTCATATATGCACACAGCATTAATTTGTTGTTGCCTACCAAATTAAAATATTTAGGAGTGCAACTTAATCCTAACTCCGTTGGTAGGGTTTTTTTTTTTGGGTCAAATAAAAAATTTTCATTTACATGAAAGAGAGGTACATAATTTCAAAATAAATAAATAAAATTCAGCAGTTATGACCGAGCACTATTATTCATCTAGTCGTTAATACTCATTCATGATTAATAATTACTCTATCAATCTAGGCGATCATAGCTATTATTCATCTAGTCCTTAATACTCACTCATGATTAATAATTAATATATTACGACAAAAAAAAAGAAAAAAGAAAAACTTGCGTGGGTCATGTACATTGTCAAACTTCATGCGAACACCGTCCAGGTCCTGTTCCGTCCTTCCTCCGTCTTCTACTCTGGTTTGTTTATTTTTCCCTCTTTTTTCTCTTTCTTTTTGGTTTCTTTGTCGATTTTGTGGACGATGCGATCGCCACTTTCCAAGGAAGTGAGTTCTGAAGATCGAAGCACGAGTGTTTCGGAAGAATCTACTTACTTTTACTTCGGGTGCTTACTTCATATAGTCGAGCACTCCACAAGTCTTCAAGTTTCGTTTACTGCTATCTTCAACAGTCGACTTATGATTTTGTGATTAAATATTATCTATTTTATAGCCCTTATCCCTTGAACTAGACCTAGTTCTATATTTGGGTGTTCTTTTATCCCAATCTAGAAATAGATTTGGGATTTACAAAATGTTTTCTGTGTTCTTTCAATCTTTAGATGTTGTTATGATCTTTATACGATGATAGTGCTAGGGACTCTAAATCTAGCCGTGCACCACCTATTGAAAAGGCCTTAATTACTGAAGAGGAATTTCTAAGCGTGTGCTCATCATGATGATAATGTGAGATTCAGTAATCGGCTGCCGTTTGAATTTTGATGCTATAATAGATCTATATCTAGAAAATGGGCTAGTCTTAACAAGTAAGTCAATTTACTTTTTAGATTCTCTTATCTTAGTTGCTTTCTCGGATTCGAATATTTATCTTGAAGTTATGTACTTCTTTTGTTATGTGAAATGAAGATTTTCGCCCCGACAAAAGAAAAAACAATTTACATCGTCGTTTTGACTTTTACTTGTGCGAGCCCAAGATTGACCGAGGGCTCTTGAGCCGACAATTGAACCGGAAAAATGGGCGGGAACCTCTGTGTCTTTCCGTCGTTATGAATCGATCAAATTGGCCCGAAGCTCTCCTCCTCCAACATCTTCACAGAATCGCCCCCATCAAAATTGGAGACGAGAAGCCGGGATTAGGGTTTGCCTCGCTAAAACCAGGAACGAAGCTGACACGACGCTGAGGCAGTTCTACAACGAGATCAGGGGATGAAGGTGAAAGAAATCCCCAACTACGTGAAGCCCAAGCTGTCGATTGACTACGTGAAGAAGTCCATTCAGAGGGGTCTCGACAATCACCATAGCAAGTGCATCGAGACCGACTCCATCGAGCCTGTCCACCACGTCTTCTTCGGTGGCATGATCCTCTCCTACCTCGTCGCTCTCCCCAATGAGCGGCGCCATCTCCAGCACAAGCGGCACGCCAAGGAGCACGGGGGTCACTGATCGATGCATCGGTACGTCGGGGAAGGTGCGTCTTGAACATGGCGTTCCTTGGGCAGGTCTTTGTGGTCGATTGTTTTTTTTTTTTTTTTGCAAAGGCTTGAGCTCCGGTTTGATTAAGAAAACTCGATAGCAGGTTCTAGAATTGATTGATGATTATTTCAACACTGTTGAGTTCAATAGGGTCCCAGTGTTACCAATGTGATGTTTATTACTCTGGTGAGTGGACTGCCTTCCTATGTTGCCTCTTATTGTATAACTACTAGTTCTGCGCTCCTTTGAAATGTGGTAATCTGGTGGATGCATTGGTTCGAGAGTCGTTTTAATTTATGACTATTCCCTGTCAGTATTATAGGGTCTTATCTTACTGAGCATATTGATTTGGAACTTCTTTCTGTCCTGCCGCTTTGTACATGGAATTGTTCAATTTGGTCCTGCTAATGATTGGGGAAAAGAGGTGGATATGAAGTAGTGGCGTGTTTTTATGGGCCTTCTTCTTCCTACTGATATATCAATTTATTGGACTTAAAAGGTATTCAAGAGAATTTTGGTGTTGATATCGGACAAACACGAGAGAGTATATTGGGAAGTAACCGGTGATAGCAAGAGCGGAAATTTTCTCTTTGTCGGTGTGTTTCCTAGAGGCTTTCTTTTGTGTAATCACAAACCCTGTATCATACCCTTTTAGCATTTTACTGAATGTTATTTTTCTTTTTAACGAATAGGATGAAACCTACATGTGACGTTGCCACTTGATAGTGAGGTATCGGGTGGGCATGATGAAAATGAGTTGCGGTGTGCTAGGGCCTTAGAGATCTATTGATATTCTAGGGAAACAATGTATAGACTACTTTAATCAGCTTCAGGCAATGTTCTGTTTGATAAATAACAGCATAGGCATCTTAATCATGGTTAAATGCATCGTATCTTGATTAGGTCCATCAATTTCTTATATCCTGCTTTGGAGTATCTGTCTTCTTTAATTAGAGAGATTTGGAGAGTTTATTCCCTGCTGATAAAAGTTCCAAGTCAGGGGTTCAGTTCTCTGGCTTTTCTTCTCAGTTGAAACTATAGACTTACCTAAAAGAATTGTTCCAAGGTGCTTTCTTACAGGGCCCTCCAGACTTACCTGAAGGAATTGTTCAACTTGCCCATCACTATGAAATTGACATGCTATGAGCATCACTCTCTGAATACTAAAATCATCATGCTTGGCTAAGGCATTGTATAATCCCATCATGAATGTTAAGAAGTGCATACGGATGTCTATCTTATGAGATTTTGTAATGTACTCAGCCGGGATTGAGTTCACTTAATGAACTTTCTGGGCATGACAACATAATGTGAGGCTTGGGACTTGACTCAAGTCCCAAGCCTCACATTATGTTGTCATGCCCAGAAAGTTCATTAAGTGAACTCAATCCCGGCTGAGTACATTACAAAATCTCATAAGATAGACATCCGTATGCACTTCTTAACATTCATGATGGGATTATACAATGCCTTAGCCAAGCATGATGATTTTAGTAATTCAGAGAGTGATGCTCATAGCATGTCAATTTCATAGTGATGGGCAAGTTGAACAATTCCTTCAGGTAAGTCTGGAGGGCCCTGTAAGAAAGCACCTTGGAACAATTCTTTTAGGTAAGTCTATAGTTTCAACTGAGAAAGAAAAGCCAGAGAACTGAACCCCTGACTTGGAACTTTTATCAGCAGGGAATAAACTCTCCAAATCTCTCTAATTAAAGAAGACAGATACTCCAAAGCAGGATATAAGAAATTGATGGACCTAATCAAGATACGATGCATTTAACCATGATTAAGATGCCTATGCTGTTATTTATCAAACAGAACATTGCCTGAAGCTGATTAAAGTAGTCTATACATTGTTTCCCTAGAATATCAATAGATCTCTAAGGCCCTAGCACACCGCAACTCATTTTCATCATGCCCACCCGATACCTCACTATCAAGTGGCAACGTCACATGTAGGTTTCATCCTATTCGTTAAAAAGAAAAATAACATTCAGTAAAATGCTAAAAGGGTATGATACAGGGTTTGTGATTACACAAAAGAAAGCCTCTAGGAAACACACCGACAAAGAGAAAATTTCCGCTCTTGCTAATCACCGGTTACTTCCCAATATACTCTCTCGTGTTTGTCCGATATCAACACCAAAATTCTCTTGAATACCTTTTAAGTCCAATAAATTGATATATCAGTAGGAAGAAGAAGGCCCATAAAAACACGCCACTACTTCATATCCACCTCTTTTCCCCAATCATTAGCAGGACCAAATTGAACAATTCCATGTACAAAGCGGCAGGACAGAAAGAAGTTCCAAATCAATATGCTCAGTAAGATAAGACCCTATAATACTGACAGGGAATAGTCATAAATTAAAACGACTCTCGAACCAATGCATCCACCAGATTACCACATTTTCAAAGGAGCGCAGAACTAGTAGTTATACAATAAGAGGCAACATAGGAAGGCAGTCCACTCACCAGAGTAATAAACATCACATTGGTAACACTGGGACCCTATTGAACTCAACAGTGTTGAAATAATCATCAATCAATTCTAGAACCTGCTATCGAGTTTTCTTAATCAAACCGGAGCTCAAGCCTTTGCAAAAAAAAAAACAAAAACAATCGACCACAAAGACCTGCCCAAGGAACGCCATGTTCAAGACGCACCTTCCCCGACGTACCGATGCATCGATCAGTGACCCCCGTGCTCCTTGGCGTGCCGCTTGTGCTGGAGATGGCGCCGCTCATTGGGGAGAGCGACGAGGTAGGAGAGGATCATGCCACCGAAGAAGACGTGGTGGACAGGCTCGATGGAGTCGGTCTCGATGCACTTGCTATGGTGATTGTCGAGACCCCTCTGAATGGACTTCTTCACGTAGTCAATCGACAGCTTGGGCTTCACGTAGTTGGGGATTTCTTTCACCTTCATCCCCTGATCTCGTTGTAGAACTGCCTCAGCGTCGTGTCAGCTTCGTTCCTGGTTTTAGCGAGGCAAACCCTAATCCCGGCTTCTCGTCTCCAATTTTGATGGGGGCGATTCTGTGAAGATGTTGGAGGAGGAGAGCTTCGGGCCAATTTGATCGATTCATAACGACGGAAAGACACAGAGGTTCCCGCCCATTTTTCCGGTTCAATTGTCGGCTCAAGAGCCCTCGGTCAATCTTGGGCTCGCACAAGTAAAAGTCAAAACGACGATGTAAATTGTTTTTTCTTTTGTCGGGGCGAAAATCTTCATTTCACATAACAAAAGAAGTACATAACTTCAAGATAAATATTCGAATCCGAGAAAGCAACTAAGATAAGAGAATCTAAAAAGTAAATTGAATTACTTGTTAAGACTAGCCATTTTCTAGATATAGATCTATTATAGCATCAAAATTCAAACGGCAGCCGATTACTGAATCTCACATTATCATCAATGATGAGCACACGCTTAGAAATTCCTCTTCAGTAATTAAGGCCTTTTCAATAGGTGGTGCACGGCTAGATTTAGAGTCCCTAGCACTATCATCGTATAAAGATCATAACAACATCTAAAGATTGAAAGAACACAGAAAACATTTTGTAAATCCCAAATCTATTTCTAGATTGGGATAAAAGAACACCCAAATATAGAACTAGTCTAGTTCAAGGGATAAGGGCTATAAAATAGATAATATTTAATCACAAAATCATAAGTCGACTGTTGAAGATAGCAGTAAACGAAACTTGAAGACTTGTGGAGTGCTCGACTATATGAAGTAAGCACCCGAAGTAAAAGTAAGTAGATTCTTCCGAAACACTCGTGCTTCGATCTTCAGAACTCACTTCCTTGGAAAGTGGCGATCGCATCGTCCACAAAATCGACAAAGAAACCAAAAAGAAAGAGAAAAAAGAGGGAAAAATAAAACAAACCAGAGTAGAAGACGGAGGAAGGACGGAACAGGACCTGGACGGTGTTCGCATGAAGTTTGACAATGTACATGACCCACGCAAGTTTTTCTTTTTTCTTTTTTTTTGTCGTAATATATTAATTATTAATCATGAGTGAGTATTAAGGACTAGATGAATAATAGCTATGATCGCCTAGATTGATAGAGTAATTATTAATCATGAATGAGTATTAACGACTAGATGAATAATAGTGCTCGGTCATAACTGCTGAATTTTATTTATTTATTTTGAAATTATGTACCTCTCTTTCATGTAAATGAAAATTTTTTATTTGACCCAAAAAAAAAAAACCCTACCAACGGAGTTAGGATTAAGTTGCACTCCTAAATATTTTAATTTGGTAGGCAACAACAAATTAATGCTGTGTGCATATATGAGGGTTAGTTTTTGGGGCTGAGTATGAGTATTTGTGAGATAAACTTGGGATTCTTGATGTAATTTCATCGAATTTGGGTGGTAATATTTATGGGGAGGTGGAAAGTTTTGAACTTTGATAAATATTGGTGGAGAATTGGTGAATGCGAATTGAATTGGACACTCGGCCTTATGACTATGTTAATAAGGGAGAAAAAGTGGGATGAAAGGTCCTGATTTTGGTTTTGAATTTTTGATTGGATTTGTTCATTCTCTAGGCATCGCCACATTTTCAATAGAATATTTTCCATGTGGAACTCTACTTGAATTGCTAATCAGAATTTTGTGTGGGATGTTTTTTAGGAAATTAGGCAGATACGTTAAGAATTTGGAGTACGAAGTTTGCTACATCTGTAACTTCACCAATGTTGATGACAAGGTAAGTTGGATGTGTGGGTTGCATTATTTCTCTGAAGACATTACTTATTGCACATACGAAGCTCTGGAGGTAGTTTTGTCCTGGAAAGTGAAGTTTAGGCATTCTTCTCTTGATGATCTGGAGTTTACTGATGTTTATTCTGGTCAGTGCGTCACTAGTATGGTCATATCATTGGACATTCTGCTATTGGAGCAAAATGTTGACTGCAAATTATCACTGTCCATTGAAACAATAGGAACCTGAATGCAGTTTCCACATTTTGTAGGTAATTGCAAGAGCAAATGAACTGGGGAAGACCCTATCAGCTTGAGCAAGAAATATTGTGAAGAATTTCATGTCGATATGATGCATCTTCATTGCTTGCCTCCTTCTGTCGGGCCTCGTGTTTCAGACCATATGCCTCAAATAATTGACATGATCAAGAAGGTAATCATTTGGCTTGATACACGAGTATTGGCACCATTATCAAATAAAGCCATAATGTGCTTTATAATATGCGCTTCAAGCGTGTAACGGATGCTCATTAATGCAGAGTTTGGCTGTACGAATTCACTGATCATAACCTATTTAAGTGGCTTATAAAGTTTCTGGAGTATTCAGTACCCAGTTTAGTTTGATTTTGTTTAGTTAAATCTCGCTACAACCTCTGCCATGGCTCTAAATTTGGATTGCATTATGTCCTCTCTTGACAGATTTTGGATGATGGTTGCGCATACTAAATGGATAGAGATGTGTACTTCTCTGTTGACAAGATTCCTGAAAATGGACAACTATCTGGGCGAAAACTAGAAGATAATGGAGCTGGGGAGAGAGTTGCAGTGGACTCAAGGAAGAAAAATCCCGCTGATTTTGCTTTATGGAAGGTACTGCAATTGCAAGATGCACCTTTTTATCTAAGACTGCTGTCTCCTTATTAGATTCAGTTTTCTTCTGCCAATGACTGCAGGAGATACATGCTAAGTGCTTGCTTTATTAGGTTAGGATAAAAATTCAATAATGCTTCATCTAGGTGATCATTCAAATCTTATTCTAGAGTACCATTTTTTAAGCCAGTATTGACAGCATATTCTGATAATATCCTACCAGAGTTCTACTATTTGTGGGAGAGGAGTTGCGAGAAAGTAGTACTTCTATCCTGGAAAGATTATCAACCAGCAGATTATATTCGAAGTTTTTTTGTTTATCTTTGTCCGTCTGAAATTTGGTGCTAATTTAACAAGGAATAGGGTTAATGATTTTTTTTTTTTGTAATTAGGTTGCAGTCTGCAAAGGAGGGTGAGCCCTTCTGGGAGAGTCCTTGGGGTCCTGGAAGACCTGGATGGCATATAGAGTGCAGTGCCATGAGTGCTGCCTATTTGGGTTGTTCATTTGACATTCATGGTGGAGGAATGGATCTTGTTTTTCCACACCATAAGAATGAAATTGCTCAAAGCTGCGCGGCATGTAGACGAAGTAACATAAGCTACTGGATACACAATGGTTTTTGGTTTCCAAATTAAAGGTTCTTGGTTTCCAAATTAAAGGTAGAAATGGTAAATACAATCACATGGATGGTACTGTTATTTCCTTTTCTTGAGTGATTGGTTTCTCATTTCCTTTATAAATCGTGAGATAAGAACCGAAATATTAGAGAATTAAGAGAGAAGATTTGGTGGTGAAATAGAAAAGGACTTGGCAGAATTTTTTTTTTAGTTAAATTGTCATCAATTCACCATTATTATCTCAGCAGCAACCTAGGAAATCTTAGCAATATTGTCATCTCGTCCGCAGTTGACTCACAAAATCCACTTATATCGGCACTTGAACTTTTCGAAGTCCAATCGTAGTTCCTCTTTGTTCAAGTCAAGGCTACTCATTTGCTCGCGTAATTTTTTACGTTTATCCTCTTTCAAGAATCCGCAGCACCAGGATATTATTTGATTTTTGTTGAGCTTGGGATATTACCTGATTTTGTTAAGTAAAGTCGGGGATATCAGCAGATTTTGCTCTTCACGTGTGAGTAGAATTTGATTACTTGATAACCCAAACTTACTTGCCTATAAAGGGGAACATTCATTAAAAAAGAAATGGAGGAGAAGGGCGGAGCAAACGGGAAAGAGAGGCTCCATGCAAAAGAAGGCTTCGTCCAGGGCTCTGTCACGTAAGAAAAGTGCAGAAGAAAGCACAAAGAGAGGAAAGAAAATAGGTTTGAAAAGTCAAAAGCAAAAGGGGAAAAAGAAGAGAAAAGGGATCTGACAAGTAGGGGAACTTACGAGAAAATATTGGGTACAGAC
The DNA here is from genome assembly GCA_019149425.1 of Psidium friedrichsthalianum. Taxonomy (NCBI): domain Eukaryota; kingdom Viridiplantae; phylum Streptophyta; class Magnoliopsida; order Myrtales; family Myrtaceae; genus Psidium; species Psidium friedrichsthalianum. The sequence goes on from JAGVVM010007334.1 coordinate 12,431, forward strand.
CAGGTAAAGCTGATGTGGTCCAGACTCCAGACCACCACTTATGTGCAACACGTGGGGCAGAGGTCCCACCAGTCAAAAAAAAAAGAAAAATTTCTCTCTCCTCTCTCTGTCCCCCACTTTCTCCTTCGTTGCTGCGCCGCCGGGAAAAACAGAAGACGTCGGCCGCCATGGCCATGGAGCTTGAGCTCCACAGCCATGGCGGCGGCGACCTTTAGAACGCCGATTTGACAAGCTCGAGCTCCATGGCCATGGCGGCCACGAGCCGTGGGCTCGAGCGTCGCGGCCAAGGACAGAGAACACGTCGGCCACGGCCGCGGAGCTCGAGCCCACGGCTCGTGGTTCCCTTGGCCACGAAGCTCGAGCTCGAGCTCCACAGGCATGGCAGCCGCCAGCCTTAGGCTCGAGCTCCGCGACCGGGATGGAGAAGACATCGGCGAACGAAGGGACAGGATCCATCGGCGGTGAGCCAGTTGCCGAGGACTCCGAGTGTGCTCTTCGCCGCGGCCCGTAATGGCAGTGACTTGGGCTAGAGTTCGGAGAAGGGAAAAAGGAATCGGGCGGAGGAGAGAGCCGGTGGGAGGTCGGAGAGGAGAGGTCAGGCAAAGGAGAGAGAGAGAGAGAACCGGGGAAAACAGAGAGAGAGAGGGGAGAAAGAGTTTCATTTTTTTTTACTGGTGGGACCTCTGCACCACGTGTTGCACAATAAGTGGTGGTCTGGACCACATCAGCTTTACCAGTTCTGTACCCAATATTTTCTGGGAACTTAGTCCAAAAGGTTAGAAAAAGGTAAGTTTTTGGAGTTTTTTCTTTCTTTTGACGTAAAGAGGAGAGTGCACACGGATAGAATTTTGGAGAAAAAAAAAGCAGAGAATTCATTGCTTACGTCCCGAGCTGTCGACGCCGTCCCGCGCTATCGTTAGCCTGTCCACGATCCACCATCCAGCTCCCGAGCTCCCGCTATCCCGGTGCTGCTATTTCGAGGCTGTTCATGGCCGTTTGGCTGCTGTTTTGGCATCAAAACAATGCTGTCGAGCTTGGTTTGTTCATAATCTAGTGTATAAATTTTCTACGCGTTTTTTTGGAGTGAATCACTTGCTGTTTAAGGAGGTTATTTTGCTATAAATTAGGATCAAAAGGTGCTGTTTTTTTACGATTTTACAACTTGCTTCAACGGTAGATTTTTTTCAATAAGAGGTAATTTCTTTATCCTTGATTGCAGATATGTGAATTCTTGATTGAAGCTTTCATAGGCCTATGAATTATCATCAAATTATATGTCTTTTGTGACCAAAATTGAGAATATGAATTTCTTGATAAAAAAAAAGTTTCGACTTTATTGAGAAGATCGATTTTTTTTTTGCTTGACTTAAATGAGATGGTTCATATTTTATGGATGATTTTTTTTAGAATATTCAAAAAACCTAAATTTAAATCAAGAAGGTCCCTTTCTTAATAAGCCACATTTTTTTTTGTTTGGACAATTCTTCCTGTCACCATTCGGGAACAATTCCCCAGTTTATAAAAAGGAAAAGATAACCAACCCGATCTATTGTCATTTAGATTCGGTTTGTCATCTTTCAAAAAAGTAAATTTTAGATTTAGGAGCATAATTTTTTTTTCGAAAATACCAGATAAAAATGGTTGATTTATTTGGATTTGTTATCTCGAAGTCACTTGATTGATATTTTGTTTGATTTTTTTGAATTTTTTGAGACTTTAAAATTCTTAAAAAATTTAGTATGATATAGTTTCTTAGACATTATATTTAATTAAATCTTTGAGGAATCTAATTAAGTTCAACTTTAAAAAAATAAAAAAACAACAAAATCAAAATTGCATATCTTCACGTGGCCGAAGGTCCAAAAAAAAAAAAATACAAAAAATCCCATACATTGCATACTTATTTTGAATATCATACCCAGCATTCCATATTTTCAAAATACCATTTCATATCTTTGCACTATCTCCCATGCCGTTCATATTTTTGAGTATCATTTAGTTCGTCATTCATTTTTCTAAAAGATCATGCATATCATATTATGACATCGTCATTCTCGCATGTCTCATATCTTGCATGTCTATGTTATTTATATATATATATATATATATATATATATATATATTTTACTACGACATTTGGCATATCATTAGTATCATGTTTAGGATATTCATCTTAGGATAGATTAATTTGTATGTTTTATTTGCTTGAAATAAAAATTGCATGTTGTCTAGGTCAGTTAGAATTTTCGCATGTTATATGTAGTCTTTGCATGTTTACTTTATCTAAAGTACATGATGGTATGCATGTTGCATTGAGTGTTCCATTAATTTGATCTCATTTTTGCGTGTTTAATTTTCTCTTACAAACCTAGCATATAGGTTAGTCCTTGCATGTCATGCATTGCATCCATTCTAAAAGTAAAAACAATAAATAAATTAAAAAACTCCATTTGAGAAGTTTAAAAAAAAATCAATTAAACTTGAGTTGCCGAACCTAGGTTTTATAGAATTAAGGTACCGAAAGGGCGTTAGTTTTAGTTAACTAGCATAATCAAGTCCCTGAACACTTAATCTCTGATTCGTAGGAATAAAATAGTCCTCCCGCTATTTTATTTAGGTATCTAACCAACCTACAAAAAATGGTTAGTGGTGGCTCCAAAGTTAAAATTGTTTGAACAAACCAAAGTTGCAAATTGGTAGAACTTGGGAGAGTTTGTATTAGGTTAGTCACTTAATTAACTTGATAATACATTAGCCAAAATTTGATTTTAGATCGCAAAAACTAATCGTTTTATCATTTAATTTGCTGAACTTTGCTAGCAATTGGCTTTGAGTGAAGACATGTCTTCTGGTTTAAATGCTTGAATGCATATTTCGACGTGGCAATTGACAATGATGCTCATGGAGAAGGCAGCCCATTGAGGCTTATCTATGACGATAGACAGATGCCCAGTTCAATTTGATCTCTATGTACACAATCTTTATATCGGGGTTAATTGTCTTTAAATATGACCATTAATGATTTAGTTTGCATTGAGTTCATTCCAGTATTTATTTGGCATATTTATTTGATTGAGTACTTATTTTTCTTTCTTTTGATGTAAAGAGGAGAGTGCACACGGATAGAATTTGGAGAAAGAAAATCAGAGAATTCAGTGCTTTACATCCCGAGCTGTCGACGCCGTCCCGCGCTATCGTTAGCCTGTCCACGATCCATCATCCAGCTCCCGAGCTCCCGCTATCCCGGTGCTGCTATTTCGAGGCTGTTCATGGCCGTTTGGTTGCTGTTTTGGCATCAAAACAATGCTGTCGAGCTTGGTTTGTTCATAATCCGGTGTAGAAATTTTCTACACGTTTTTTTTGGAGCGAATCACTTGCTGTTTAAGGAGGTTATTTTGCTATAAATTAGGATCAAAAGGTCTTTTTTTTTTTTTTACAATTTTACAACTTGCTTCAACTGCTGATTTTTTTCAATAAGAGGTAATTTCTTCATCGTTGATTGCAGATATGTGAATTCTTGATTGAAGCTTTCATAGGCCTATGAATTATCATCAAATTATATGTCTTTTGTGACCAAAATTGAGAATATGAATTTCTTGATAAAAAAAAAAGTTTGACTTTTATTGAGAAGATCGATTTTTTTTTCTTGACTTAAATGAGATGGTTCATATTTTATGGATGATTTCTTTTAGAATATTAAAAAAAAACTAAATTTAAATCAAGAAGGTCCCTTTCTTAATAAGCAACATTTTTTTTATTTGGAAAATTCTTCCCATCACCATTCGGGAACAATTCCTCCCTTTATAAAAGGGAAAGATAACCAACCTGATCTATTGTCATTTAGATTCGGTTGTCATCTTTCAAAAAGCAGATTTTAGATTTAGGAGCATAATTTTTTTTCGAAAATACGAGATAGAAATGGTTGATTTGTTTGGATTTATTATCTCGAAGTCACTTGATTGATATCTTGTTTGATTTTTTTGAATTTTTTTGAGACTTTAAAATTCCTAAAAAATTTAGTATGATATAGTTTCTTAGAAATTATATTTAATTAAATCTTTGAGGAATCTCATTAAGTTCAACTTAAAAAAAATAAAAAAACAGGAAAATCAAAACTGCATATCTTCACGTGGCCGAAGGTCCCAAAAAAATTACAAAAAATCCATTTGAATATCATACCCTGCATTCCATATTTCAAAATACCATTTCATATCTTTGCACTATCTCCCATGCTGTTTATATTTTTGAGTATCATTTAGTTCGTCATTCATTTTTTTAAAAGATCATGCATATCATATTATAACATCGTCATTTTCGCATGTCTCATATCTGCATGTCTATGTTATATATTATTTTTTATTTTTAACTAAA
>JAGVVM010007335.1:0-23960 GCA_019149425.1 Psidium friedrichsthalianum
CCGCATAAGCACCTGTTTCTGCTGCTGAAGACTTATTACGAAGTCTCTGTACCAAGCGAGTGTTGCAGAAGAAACAAGCTGATTAGCATTTGTATTCTTTGTGAACTTAATTGTCTATCCTTGATGCTATGCCCTCTTACAGCAGTAGCGTTATGTGGATTTATTCCCAATCGAATTTGGCAATGGACCTGCTCTAACCAATCTAATCTGGATGCTCGGTCCTTCAAGCATCGGTTTTCTTTAATCTAAAATCTGGCCAGTAGCAGCATTGTTAACTCAATGTCACTCCTTAAAGCCTTACACCAAAAAAAAAAAAAAAGAAGAAGGGAAGAAAGAAAGAGGGTGGGGCGGGGGGGGGGGTGGGGGCAGGGGGCGGGGCGGGGTTGGTTTCAAGCTTAGTAGGTGAAACCATCAAGAGCCCGCTTACCTGTTACAATTCCTAGTTTAGTCTACATTTCAGGAAGAAAGAAAGTGAGGATCATATGCTTAAAGACAGGCTATGTGGGGGCACAAAGAGAGTGCAAGCTTATTGACATGCTCTTTCAGTCTTTCTGAAGGCATGTTTGCTGGTTTTTTTTTTTTTTTGTAAATCTTCTGCTTAGCAGAGCTGCAGACCCGTGCGACAAGTTCTATTTCTTCCCTGTTTATCAATGTGTTGATTTTGACTCAGGATTCTGAAACTGCGGAATTCTATGTTATGAACTCCCATTGATTTGGATTAAGTAACAGCCAAATTAGATTATCATATCTGGTGTCCTAAAGAGCCCAAATGATGCCAAAGATTAGCACTTGCATCACAACTCTGTGAACCACCAAATGTTTTGGGGTCAATAAAACAGTGATTGAAAAGCAACTTCAGACTAAAGAACACCGGCTTATTTAGTTTTCTGATATTTTCTTTGGAAAATCATCTTAATTTTAGGAACACAAACAGCAACAGTCTCTTTAATGCAGCAAGGACTTCTTTTGTAATTTGCTGATGTACATCAGCAGCTAACTGCCGGTAATAGACCAAAGAAGAGCAACTTAATGGAAACGTTCGAGCATCGACGATGAGGACACAGTACGTCTGTTCATCACCGAAAGTACCTTGGGGATGCACTCATCTTTGAACTACTATTGTTGTTGATACATGTATCTGTCTTGAGCCAAAAAAGAAGTTATAAATACGTGTAGTTGCAAGGTACCAGTAAGGCTTCTTAGCTTTGCTTTATCTAAACAGGTGGTATCCACGTTGTAAGGTAATTTATTAACCTTAAGGAGGTTAATTAGAAAAAAAGAAGAAGAAGAAGAGTAAATGGCTGTGGCAATGTGTTTTCTATGAACTTAAGTGGTGCATTACCCCATGAGAAATAATGCAGCATGACAACTGTAGTTGAAATGCGTGAGACATCAAAGGCTCCTTTTTATAAAGGGACAAAAGCAGAGAACTTTAAGAGAGTGTGCGTTTGCCAAATTTATGAATAAATACGAAAGGGAAGAACTTTAAAAGCTAAATAAAGTCAATTTATCAAAGCTTTGAATTGGATAAAAGCTATCTTGTTTTTGCTACCGTTTTGACCATCACAGTATTGATTAACATTTTCAACTCTTGTACTTGACACACTGCAGTTGTCTGATAAGGTGGATGTTGGGTCCAGATTCTATGATTTAAGAGGAGGGTGGAGCTCTTTTTTGAGCATGAGTTTTATCAGATATCCTGTCTCTTTTTAGATTAGAATGTGTTGGGAACATGAAAATTATGATTGCGTCTTCTTAAAGACCGTTTTGGGAGATTCCCATTATCTTACCAACCGAAGAGAGAAATTTTTCTGAAAGGGAGTGCTATGGTACCTAATGTGAATAATTACCATGGAAGTTGCATTTCTTTGGCATTTTACAGGGGCAAGCCCTTTATCATTGATCTAGATATATGTTATCTCCCATATCCGGATTTCTTTGTCTGAAAAGATTTCAGTGATCCATTATATTGTGGTCGATACCATGTGATCAATGAAATGCCGGGAAGTTCTCTTCATTATGCTGTTGTATTTTCCTCGTTTGAACACTAAGGAGTCTCTTTTCTCTCTCTGTCTACCAGAGAGAGAGGAACTTGATGGCTTGAAAGAAAGGAAGGAAGCAAGAATGGGTACTACTTGAATGATAGCTAATTCAAGCTGGACATATCAATTCCAAATTCTATTTTTGTTTGAGCCATATAAATCCAAATTCTGTTTGGCTGATTCATCAGTGGGGAGGTACTTCACTAACCCCAGCAAAGCAAGTGAAGTAACATAAAGGAAATGCTTAAAGCAGGACAAAGAATCTTGCAAAAAGCTAAATAATGGAGTGTAGTAGCAGGGGGCACTGATTGAAGGTGGTGTTGGGCTTCTTTTTTGACCAGTAAATGTTGCAGTTAAATACCCATCAGGTCAATGAGGGGACCTTTAAAAGCTGTTCCTTAAAAGCCCTGGAATCCTATGTGAATTTATTCTTTAAAAGCAGATCCATCTTCTTGTTTTAGCGGGCGCCCTCTTTACATTAATCAATGTTAAAACATAGGTTAAGCAAAACTTTGACATGCTGGCATATTATTATTAGGGTCAATACCATCAAAAATTCCAAACTGGATACTTATGACAAATTTACTCCAAACTATCTTTTTGGCCGTAAAAATCTCAAATTGATACGACTGTGATAAATTTACCCTTCATTAGTTTTCGTTAAATTTTACCGTCAAATTGCTGAGTTGGAGGACACGCGACAGTTGTTGAGTGTATACGTTACCCTCTGTTTGTTATAGGTGTATCAATTCAGGATTTTTCATGATATTAACTCAATTTAACGGAAGTTAATAAAAGGTAAATTTATCGCGTGTGCTAGTTTGGGATTATTTATAGTAAAAAAAATCAATTTGGGATAAATTTATCACAATTGTACCAATTTAGGTTTTTTGGTGGTCAAAAAAATAGTTTAGGGTAAATTTGTCATAGGTGTACCAGTTTAGGGTTTTTGGTGATCAAAAAATAGTTTTGGGTAAATTTATCACGGGTGTAACAGTTTGAGGTTTTTCGTGATATTAACCCTTATTATTATTATGTGCCTTGACAAGAATTTTGAGAAATCGCAGTAAAGGTATTATGTAGTTTTATCCTTCTCTTTACAAGTTTATTTCTGATAGAAAACATAGGATGATGGAAGATGAATGTGGGAAGTTAGTGTATCTACTATAACAGGAATAAGGTGAACTGGGAAGCAATTCTGATAGTTGAATATGCAATATGGATCTATCTTGATATACTTTAACTTTCTCATGATACCCTTCTGAAATTAAATCATGTGAAGGCATGCATACTATGGTATATATACCATGCATCACCCTCTGTTGAGAAATACACCCTATGTATACATTGTTGGTTCGTATTCTAGTTGCTTAAGTTTTAGGGGAAAATGGTTCGTCTGACATGGTTTTAGAGAATGGATCATGAGTTCGAATCCTGTCATAGATCTATTCTGTCTACTACACTTATCATTCTGCTTGTTTTTACGTCTATGGCTGTCTGTTTGATGTGGTTACATCCACATTTTGTGCTTCACGCATCTCTCCTTGCTCGCGAGGAGAGTGTCGAGTAATATGCTATAAACACACACATTGATGACTCGTTTCCCAACAATTTAAGTTTTTTTCGGAAAAAAATATGGTTTGTATATCACTCATCTCATGTTTGACTATGATGATCTGTCCGTTAGTCCAGATGTGAGCAAGAGCACATTGCATCAGATTGCCAAACTTAGCCAGGGAACTTCACGCCAGGAATCACTGGCCTAAGATCAGCTGAGAGACGAGATGAACATAGTGATCGGCTAAAACTTAGTGTCATTAATCACGACTAGATAACGCTGGGTAGTTTCCTTTTTATTGCCATTTTGAAAACGCGCATGATCTTTATCTTCTTTGACTAATGCCCCAGCTTTTGCAGATATGAAGCGTAACAGGGTCCACTTATCTCAGTTTCTTTCCCCAAAGGTAAAATCACTGAATTGCATCTGTGGCCTGCGTAATATTTTTATATGCAGTTGCTAAAAGATCCATGACTCAAATTTATTTTGCAGTTCTATTTCAAGTTTGTTTTTTTTTTTTACCGCTTTGAGCGGAAGAACATCCTCGAACAAAAGGATCGGAGATAATCGCTCTATCTCGCATGCGCTCGCTGCCTGTGGAAAGGAAAATTCAAGAGGGGGAAATGAAAGAAATTCTGAGACAGTACTGCAATAACCATAGGAAACCCCTCTCAAACAGATGATGTAGGAATTGCTGACCCGCAAGCTACAGTGCTATGCTAAGACAAACTAGACCATAAGAACACCACAGAACAGGAGAAAAACAAGGAAAACTGTAGCAGTAGAATTAGAAGAAGAAGACGACTCTCTTTATGTTCTTTTGATCTGTCATTTAAGCCCACCAAATAACTCGAATGGAAAATGTTTTCTCGGCAGAAAGAGAGAACAAAGACAGCGGCTGCACTTTCTTGCTTGATTCTCTTCCAGGCTCTTCCTGAAGATCAAAGAAGCACAAGATGGGTGATCGTGAAAATGCCGAACCGGCTCAATATCGCTCTCGAAACACACTGTCTGCTGCATAACGTCTGAGAGCTAGTAGTTTCTTACCAGATCATGGAACATCTCAAGGAGAATACTCAGACCGGCTGCCCGACGAATACTCTCTTGGTGCATTGCACCTGAAGCAGTTTGATCTGCTAGCAAAGTTGTGCTCATTGCAACCTGACCTGAGCATTTCACGGTGCACAAGTTGAAGACAAATTCATTACAACGTTCGCAGTAGTACATGTGCTCGTGTTAACATGCGTAATTACATCTGCTGTTGCTCGGGTCTATGCAGATGCTCGAAGCTTCTGCCTTTTTTTTTTGGCAGTATTCATGATCTTGTCGAGTCTGTATGAGCGCCAAAGAGGAAAGGAGAGGAGAAACTGAATGGGAGCTACCCGTTCATAAAGTTCGAGTCAAGGTTCCAACGGAGGGAACTTTGAGCATGTGAGATGGTTAGTGTGATATTTCATGCACACGAGCATCCGTTAATTCATGAGTCAAATGACAAATCCATGACCAACCATTTTGTATGCTCCACAAGGAGATACCAAACCCTACCTGGTGCAAATCCAGTCGCCAGCTCTCCACCCCCGGCGACTACTGCCGCCGCCGCCACCGGCTCCAAAACCTCGCGGCTGAGGCGTCTCGCTCTCATAACGACGGCCGCCACCATCCTGCTCGTCCCTTGGGGCCCCGCACCTGAAGCAGGTGGAGCGGCTGGCGAAGTTGTGAGTCCCGCAGCCATCGACGCCGCAGTACCAGTCTCCGGGCCGGACGTCCGGGCCCGTGAGCCCGAACGGCGAGCCGCTCCTCCCGCCGAAGCCCCCATAAGAATCGCCGGCCCTCGGCTCGCCGCACCTCTGGCACGACTCTCTCCTCTGGAAGTTCAGGTGCTGGCACGACCTGCAGTTCCAATCTCCTGGCCTGCTCATCTTAACCACCACACCTGAATACCAAAGCCCTATGATGGGGTTTTTGCATGAAAGAACATCAGCTTCTACTGCTTGACATAATTAAAGTTGGAGCTAATGAACTCCATCAAAGCAAGATTTGATGATGATGACAGACATGACATTGTAAGCTTCAAGAACTCACCTTTGGGAAAGAAAGGAGTCAAGATGAACAAACAGACTTGTACTGAGCACAACTTATCATTGGTGAAGGATATGAGAGTTTGGGGTGGCTTATATGCTTGTTGGGGTCACCTCGAGAACACCGCCCAGGCACACTTAGAGAGAGAGAGAGAGAGAGAGAGAGAGAGATTTCTTTTTCAATATCCTTAATTCGGAAAAAAGAAAGGAAAAAAAAAGAAAGATAATAATTAGAAATGTCATTCCAAGGATTCAAAAAAGGGAAAAAAAAATTTGGAAAAAGGAGTTCAAAGGAGAGCTCCAGTCTACGGCTTCTTTGGGCCCTTTTGAGGCGGCTTGTAGATGCACATTTCTTAAGAGCAATTTGCGAGAATTGAATGACGTTTGTGGACATGCCCACATCAACTTTTGTTATGTACTAACTGATCTTGGTCAGCAACTTAAACGTCCCGGGATGTCGGGTTGTGGCCTGCCATACATCTCGATCTACTTTCGTTGTGGCAGTTCGAGCTAGTCATGCACGACGATAGATCATGTGGGATTCACATCGAACTTAGTTGAAATGCGTTTCTATCTATAACTAGCGGTGCTCGGACCGATCTCATGCTGAACGGGACATGTGTAGTAATTAACGACTGCAAAAAAAAAAACAAAAAACAAAAAAAGGAACGTTGCGTACTTCGAGAAATGTTTGAGTAGGTTCCCAGTTCCTGAAACTTTTCCTTTATTCTGCTCTGCTGCATAGAAAAATTTAGTATTGCAAGGAGCAGTAACCTTAATAAGCACGTAAGATGCTAGAGTTTCCTCATTCCTTAACGGTCATCCAACGTTGGAAAAGCGAACAATCCCCCTAATCCCCCGTAATTTTTCCCCTTTGAATATTCTGTCTCTGTACTTGAAGCTTGAATTTTGGAAGACACGAGTCAAAAGTTGTCTACATTCCGGAGCAAACTAATTCTCCTTTCCCTTTATTGCCGTTCTTTTCCAATTTTTATTCACCCTGTTTTTTTGACCAAGCAAATTTTGAACAATGCAAGGGACGTAAGATGTAACTAGGAGCCCAGTTCAATGGGTATAGAGGAGCTAAAGCACCGGGTTTCGGTACTAATTACGCGACGATCGCATCGAGTTTCCGAACATATTCGTGCGGAAAAATCGCGATGTCGTCCGTGGGTGTATGATCCATGTACGAGCTTTCAGATGAATTCCTGCTTAACGGAAGGCGACAGAGACGATGAAGATTTTGCTCCAAAAGACAGGAAGCAATGTGCCTCGTTCGATGACCATGTTCAAACTCGAAAAGGGGGCAAAATTCGCCATGAAAATGGTGTCTGGAAACTACGGAAAGGAAATGGTAGATTTCGATAAAGACAGGTTGAAGCTGATGATGGAAGACAAGTCTTGGTGAGATTCAAGAATATTTGACCCCCCTTTATGAACACAAACAGACATAGACAACATGAATTTTAAAACAAAAAAGAAAAAAAAGAAAGACAGACCCGCCTTCGTCTTTATCTTCTTCGATGCTGACTCCTCCATTGTCATTTTCTGCCTTCTCTCTCCCTCGGTTCAAAATTTTCTCTTTTCAAATCATATGGTAAAAAAAAGTTGTAAATTTTAATTGAAGAATAGAATGCATTCCTAATAATTAGAGTCTTATTTACAATTTACTATTACTCACAGTGTGCATTTATATAATTGTGTTGAGGGAAAAAATTTCATTTCGGTCACAAATCTATTGTAATTTCAATTATAAACTTTCTAATGTTACTAATTTAGTACCAAAACCTTCGCACAATCTTTCAATGTAGTCATTCTAGTAAATTAATGTGGCAGATCGCTAATGTGACGATCCACATAAAACATCGTTTTGAATGAAGTTGTCCATGTTAGAGTACCATGTGGGATAGTCGGTGATGACTAGACACCACGCTATCAATTTTCGACAGCAATCGACCGAAATGGCTAACTTTGCGGAAATGTTTAGTACTGCATTGACAGAATTGAAAAAGTTTATGATTAAATTGATATTTGTACAATAGTTTTAGGACAGATTTGATAATTATCCTGGTAGCATACATTTCACGTTTATTACCAAGGGAAAGTTACTAAAAAAGCCTTAAACTAATTGGACGGATACCAATTCAATGATAAACTTTTCAATTTAGTCAATTTAGTCATAAATCTCATGATGATTTGTAATATAATCCTTTCGGTCATTTGATGGGAAATCACCGATGCGGATGTCGATCTGTGGCCATTCTACATGACTCAGCCGAGGCTAACATTGGCAAATTTTTTTGCATATTTTAACTAAAAAAGAAGAACAAAAATGGAAAAATAGTTCATATTTTTTAAAAAATGATAATTTATCCACGTGCTAGTGTATCATGTAGGACAACCGACGTTCACGTTAGTGATTTTTAGCCATAATAGACTACATTAACAAATCGTCAAAATGCTTATGATTAAGTTGGCTAAATTAAGAAAGTTTAAGATTAAATTGACATCCGTACAATAGATATAATATTATTTTAGTAATTATTCCTACTACCCCAAGATTAAGTTCTCCTCCCAACAGAAGGTGGAGGAAATATTATCTAAATCAAATATTTAAGATCAAACTGGTGGGTTGGGTTGTGTTTGGATGGGTCATAGATGCTTCAATCTAAATTGACTCATACATCCATTTACGACCTATTTATTCGTAATGCAAATTTTTTGACTCATACCCAACCCACACTCGACCTAACTTATATTGCTAATACATTTCTATATATATTCCAATCTATAAAATTTATTTCTTATAGTTTTTACAAAAAAAGATTCATATTGCTGAAACACTTTCATGCAATATAAATTAGTCGACAACTTTTATAATTTTTTAATATAAAAATCAAAATTTTTTAAGTTTTTACTTGGGTTAATAGCATGAAAAATTTCAAATTGGTACACTTGTAATAAGTTTACCCTCTATTAATTTTTTGTTAAATTTTACCATCAAATTGCCTAAATTAGATTAGATGTGACGGTTGACAAGTGTGGTAGTTTGAAATTTTTACCCTCCGTTTGTCATAGATGTACCAGTTTGAAATTTTTCGTGATTACAGAGGGTAAATTTGTCATGGATATATCAGTTTAAGATTTTTTATGGTCAAAAAATTAGTTTAGGGTAAATTTGTCACAGGGTTATCAGTTTAGATTTTTTTGTGGTAAAAAGCTAATTTATAGTAAATTTATCATAGGTGTAGTAGTTTTGGATTTTTCATGGTATTAACTCTTTTAGTTTTTCCTTTCTTTCTTTCCTTTTTTGTTTTTTTCAGACGAAGTTCGCCGAGGGTCACGGTAGTAGGCGAGGCCGTGGCCCTTGCCAAGATGGCCTCACCTGCTACTAGTGAGGGTGTCGCAGTTAGTGACGGTTGCAGCCCACTTTTGGTGGCGGCGGCGAGGGTCGGTTGGACTTCGTCCAAGAAAAAAGAAAAAGGAAAGAAAGAATAAAAAGAGAAGTAAAATACAATAAAAAAAATTTAAAGAGAAAGTCATAAAATTTAAAAAAGTTATAAAAATCCCATCAATTGTTGGTTCTCTTAAATGGATTAAGTCCACCTGATAGTAAAAGGGTAATGCCTCTTAAGTGGATTGTCTTAAGTGGGTTGTAATGAAGTCGCAATAGATCAATTTATAATTCACTTATTTTGATCTTTTTATTTTATAGATTCATTATGTTAGCTTGTTTAGTTGTTATGATTCATTTAAATACTTACGAATTATTAAATGGTTTTGGACCCATTTTGACATGTCTGCTTTTAGGCCACATAAAAAAACCAAAATCTTGGAGGGGGGAATGTCAGAGTCCAGCTAGAGCTTGGATCGGGCCGAACTCTCTTCTAAACGTGATCTACGATAATTTGAAATACGTATTTCCCTTTCAAATTTGGGTTTACTTTATAGTTATATTTGAATCACTGGATGGGGCTGCCTAGGTTAAAGTCTTCACATTGAGTTTTCCTAAATTGGTGTTTTCTTCTTCCCATGTAATTGACGATTTAAGTTCTATCCACGTTTATATCTATATATGACACGATGTCTATTTCATAAAAATATGCATATGGTCAGACAGATAAAGATAATTGTCCAAAAAGTCCTTAACCTATTGTAGGGCGATTAATTCAATCCTAAACTTTTCAATTTAACCAATTTAGTTATAAACCTTTTAACAATTTTTCAATGTAGTTTTCAGGGAGAATTACAAAAAATACTCTAGAACTATTGAAAATCGTGCACATTCAGTTCTAAACTTTTTTTGGCCGATTTTTTTTTGTCAGGATTTTTTTGGCCGATTGAGTCAAATATTTTGTGTTTATACCAATTCAATCCATCCAACCAACCTTAGTCAGCCTGCATTGACGTGGACAATTTTTAATAATATTTTAATATTTTTTTGCATTATCATTATTTATTTATTTCTCTTTCTTTTTTTTTTCCTTCCTTCTTCTTCCTCTAGCTAGTCGCTGGATTTCCATGACCGGCTAGAGGTGAAGGTCGGTGAGCACACCGCGGTCCAGCGATCGATTAGAGGAACAAGAAGGGACGAAAAGAAATAGAAAGAAATAGAAAGAAAATAAAGAAAAAGAAAAAGAAATAAAACTAAAAATAATTTAAAAATATAAAAATATTATAAAAATTATCCACGTCGGTGTCGATTGACCAGAGTTTACTGAATGGACTAAATTTGTATAAATGCAAAAGGTTTAGGACTTGATTGGCACAATTACAATATGTTTATGAATTTTTTGATAATTTTTCGATAATTTTTCTTAGTCTTTCTGATCAATTTTGGCCAAATTACCTATGTGGCGATTCAATCAGCGTCGATCGTTTACTCGGCACAGTAGATATGGAGAGCAGCCACAAGTGAAATTAAAAAAAAATAAGAGGATGAGGAACAAAAAGAAAAGAAAAAAATTCCTAAAATCTAAAATCTTCATTTCGGTGTCACAAAGGACATGCATCGTTCACATTAACAATTCTAGCAAAAATTGATAGAAGGACCATATTGAAAAATTTACAAAATATTTAGGACTAAATTGGCTAAAATAAAAAGTTTTGAATTGAATTGACCGTACTTTTTGATAACTTTTCCCGGACACACATACCATTTTACGTATACATGCACCTCAAATATTCCATGACAGATACATATGTACGTATAAAGCAACCTATGCACCTTTTACCCATTATAAGGTGGCAGATTCTTAGTGGCGTTCTTTTGATTTCGCGAAAATCGAGGGAGAAAATTGCTTACGTGAGGGGTTATTGGGTTGCATGCATGCACGTGAATTTGTGGGGGGATAAGTTTGAGGTCTATGACAAATGATAAAGCTCACAGCTTTTCTTTTGCTTTTGAGTCCTCCAATATCTTTTTATTTTCCTCGAGAGTCCCCAAAATATAAGTGCGCATCGAATTCCGGCTAAGCAAGCAGATGCCCCAACTTTTTTTTTTCCCCACCAAAATAAGAAGACAAGCATGGCAAGTTTTGTGTGAGTAGCACATCAACATTGATAATACTCCTTGTGCTCCTCGTCCGAAGCCGGCCTGTTTTGCTTGATTCGATTGAAACGGGTCGAACTGGTTCTGTGGGGCCGAGGAGGCAACGAGTTGAACTGGTTCGATCCTGGGCTGACTTGCATCGTTGCCGGCAAAGCAAGAACGTTCTTGGAGGCTTTTGCCATTATGTGTTGAATTAGATAAATTGTCGACGATTAACTTAAATTTCGAGTTTATGGCATAATGTATATCCATATGTAACCTGCCATTTTCCACCTTCTGTGCACAATAACACTAATCTCATTCATCAAATGAAATCATAGCTACAACTGTTGCTTGAAACCTAACATCTTAGCCTCAATGGCTAATCCATTGCCTTTACTTAACTTGGCACTCTGAAACTGTGATCTCACCTAAGAATGTGCAATTGGATTGGACTGAACTAGTCGGGTTGGTCTAGTCCTCAAGGAAGGTGGTTTCGATTCACGGTCCCATAAATGGGACCACTGAGCGGGCAGTTCAGTCCCCAGTCTCATGGTGATGGGCTCAAATCGAACTACCCAATATATATAATTGTATATATCAAAAAACGATTAGAAATATTTGATTTCAACAAAATAGTACAATGATTAAAAAATCAGTTAATTGCTAAATAGTTAATCTAATATTGTAATTTCTCTAGAATCCCCACGACACTCACTTCTCTGAGTCCTCTCCTCTCGATCTTTGCTTGCATCTCACCTTGGCCTCTCCAATCGTGTCTCGCCTTCGCCTCTCCACTCATGTCTCCTCTTGCTCACCTCCTCTCGCAATGCCGCCTCTCACTCGTCGGCATCGTCGCTCATCTCGCCTTTCATAGCAAAGGGCGTCGTCGACTCGTCGCTCCTCGCGCCACTTTCTCTCCTGGTCTCTATCCTCGCTCAATCTCTTTGATCTTAGGATATCAATTCCTTAGTCCCTCTACTTTGATTATCCATAAGTTCTCTCTACGAAGAACTCCTGATCATGTGGTCCCAACATGATCGCTTACTCTCCTCTTGACTTTTTCTTTTTATGGGTCCAAATCCCTCTCGAGTTTGAATACCATTAAAACAAGTTTTAATGCGGGTATCCCATTGTACTCCGATGTTGCAGTTTGTCCAAAAGAAGAGCTTTTCATTAGCATAAGTAGTCGTGGATCATCAGGCTCATTAGTCATGCATGTATTCCAAGGGTTAGATTTCTATAAGCAACTGATGTTAGTGGTCCCATTGGAATGGACCGGTCCGTAATCTTGAAAATTTGCGGACCGAGACTACAGATCTGGTCCCCAGTTCCATACCAAGACTAGATCGGCCCGAACCATGCACACTCCTAATCTCACCTGCAGAAAAATGTCTGCCTTCTTGAGGCCGATGCCAGTCCGTCTTGCGGGTTAAGAATGCCGATTTGCTTGCAAGAGCAGAGGCACTTCTCATTGTTGAGCATAGAGACCACGTCCGACATCGTGGGTCGAGCACGCGTAAGAGGCCCAACTGAACGAGACGTCCGTCGAACTCTCCGAGCAAGAAGTGGTAGCTAGCGTCCGTTCCACGAATTCCTTGCACTTCCCTTCTTTCCATACATTCCAAACCTATAATGAACCAAATTGTCCAGCCCAGATGGTGATAAAATCAGCGAAGAGCGGCCTGTCACGGAGTACTTTACCTACTTTTCCCGGCAAGTTCAACGAATGATCTCAATCGAAGAAGGCGATATTCTTCACGCTGCTCAGTATCTCCAGCAAAATGACCCCGAAGGCGAACACGCCCGCCATCTCCGACATAGACCGTCCATTGCGTATTCAGGGGAACCGTATCCACTAACCACCATAGAATTCGAGCATTCATAAGGACGATTGGGTAAACAGGTAGGAAAATGCAACTAATGTGCGAGGCTAGTGATTATTCACCAGGAAAGCTTACCACGTCCCGACAACTCTATTCGTTTTCGCCCGAGTTTCACTTTCTCCGTGATCGGATATCTGGAGGTTCATGTTGCTGGTCTTCAGTTGCGGTGGATGATTCGGAGCCTAGGGTACTTGTGGGATACAATGAGCGACGCCGTCGACTAGGCCGGCGCGCTTCTTTCCATCGAAAAGAACTCTCCTCGCACGATCTTCATTCAGTAGAATCAAATGATAGACGCACAGCACAAATGTCAAGATGAGGCAATCAATTTACGAAATCAAGAAACGAGAGGATCACGGGCAGAATAAAGAGAGAACGGACCGAAAATGAATGAATCCAAGCTTTTGCTAGGCTCAGAATGCTCTCTTCTCCTTCGATGCAGCATCCCAGAAGCCTCGCGAGGTTCCGGTGTCGCAGCTTAGATATTAAGGCGACCTCGTTCAAGAACTCCTCCAAACCTTGCGAGACACCTTCGATAGTCTCTTCACCGCCATTTCTAGTCCCTCGGGGAGTTGGCCCTGGAATGATCTGTTAGGATGCACGTGTGAGTGAGTTGTGTTAAAAAAATCCACATCAAAAATTGAAGTGGTAGTAAAGTTAATATATCCATTTGACCCATCACTTATTACTTAGACTTTTGAGTGAATGTGAGTTTGACTAGATATGTTAATGGGCTTAACTTAGGCTTTTGAGTGAACGTGGGTTTGGTCCATAACTCATTGCTGCGCACTCTCATCATGATCATCCACATTTTGTTACCATCGATTTATTGTCGAGACATCTTCGATAGTCTCTTCACCACCATTTCTGGTCCCTCGGGAATTGGCCGTGGAATAATCATCCACATTTTGTTGATATAACGTACTGTGATTAGATGCCTAGCTTGCCCTGTAAACAGGGCCAAAACCGCCTTCGCGAAGTTTATTTCCCGGCGCAAAGTAGTCTGTTGCGAATTCAATTCTGGAAAGGGGGGAGAGTTGCTAAATTCCCGGTCTTTCTGCTGGTTTTCTTTCCGCCTTCTTTGCTGTTTGCGAGATCTTCAGGAGGTTTCCGGCCCCTATTCGGAGAAATGTCTGTCTCCATGCTCTTGCTTGTTGTGTTTCTCCATTCCTCACTTTATTTCCTAATGCAAGATTGTTCACAGAATGAAGCATCCGATGAGACCGAGAGAACATCGACATGGCTCGTCAGCGAGTGTGTGAGAAAGCGAGAATTCCCCTTTCTTCTTGTACCTAGTCTCTTGCAAGTAAGATAAGAGTACCGAGATTAGAACCAATAAGGAAGCCGGAGCACCAGCGACGATCAACCTGCAATTTCTTCCTTTTTACCACCTAAGAGTCCAAAACCAGCAAGCACAATTCACATTGTTAGCTGCAGATATGCGGCATAGTATCATCTCATGTAGGACTGGCTGCCCCTGGTGGTTCAGCCAGTCCTACATGAGATGATACTATGCCGCATATCTGCAGCTAACAATGTGAATTGTGCTTGCTGGTTTTGGACTCTTAGGTGGTAAAAGGAAGAAATTGCAGGTTGATCGTCGCTGGTGCTCCGGCTTCCTTATTGGTTCTAATCTCGGTACTCTTTATCTTACTTGCAAGAGACTAGGTACAAGAAGAAAGGGGAATTCTCGCTTTCTCACACACTCGCTGACGAGCCATGTCGATGTTCTCTCGGTCTCATCGGATGCTTCATTCTGTGAACAATCTTGCATTAGGAAATAAAGTGAGGAATGGAGAAACACAACAAGCAAGAGCATGGAGACAGACATTTCTCCGAATAGGGGCCGGAACACCTCCTGAAGATCTCGCAAACAGCAAGAAGGCGGAAAGAAACCAGCAGAAAGACCGGGAATTTAGCAACTCTCCCCCCTTTCCAGAATTGAATTCGCAACAGACTACTTTGCGCCGGGAAATAACTTCGCGAAGGCGGTTTTGGCCCTGTTTACAGGGCAAGCTAGGCATCTAATCACAGTACGTTATATCAACAAAATGTGGATGATTATTCCACGGCCAACTTCCCGAGGACCAGAAATGGTGGTGAAGAGACTATCGAAGATGTCTCGACAATAAATCGATGGTAACAAAATGTGGATGATCATGATGAGAGTGCGCAGCAATGAGTTATGGACCAAACCCACGTTCACTCAAAAGCCTAAGTCTAAGCCCATTAACATATCTAGTCAAACTCACATTCACTCAAAGTCTAAGTTAATAAGTGATGGGTCAACATGGATATATTAACTTTACTATACCACTTCAATTTTTTGATGTGGGATTTTTTTAACACAACTCACTCACACGTGCATCCTAACAGATCATTCCAGGGCCAACTTCCCCGAGGGACTAGAAATGGCGGTGAAGAGACTATCCAAGGTGTCTCGGCAAGGTTTGGAGGAGTTCTTGAACGAGGTCGCCTTAATATCTAAGCTGCGACACCGGAACCTCGCGAGGCTTCTGGGATGCTGCATCGAAGGAGAAGAGAGCATTCTGAGCCTAGCAAAAGCTTGGATTCATTCATTTTCGGTCCGTTCTCTCTTTATTCTGCCCGTGATCCTCTCGTTTCTTGATTTCGTAAATTGATTGCCTCATCTTGACATTTGTGCTGTGCGTCTATCATTTGATTCTACTGGAATGAAGATCGTGCGAGGAGAGCTTTTCGATGGAAAGAAGCGCGCCGGCCGAGTCGACGGCGTCGCTCATTGTATCTCCACAAGTACCCTAGGCTCCGATCATCCACCGCAACTTGAAGACCAGCAACATGAACTCCAGGATATCCGATCACGGAGAAAGTGAAACTCGGGCGAAAACGAATAGAGTTGTCGGGACGTGGTAAGCTTTCCTGGTGAATAATCACTAGCCTCGCACATTAGTTGCATTTTCCTACCTGTTTACCCAATCGTCCTTATGAATGCTCGAATTCTATGGTGGTTAGTGGATACGGTTCCCCTGAATACGCAATGGACGGTCTATTGTCGGAGATGGCGGGCGTGTTCGCCTTCGGGTCATTTTGCTGGAGATACTGAGCAGCGTGAAGAATATCGCCTTCTTCGATTGAGATCATTCGTTGAACTTGCGGGAAAAGTAGGTAAAGTACTCCGTGACAGGCCGCTCTTCGCTGATTTTATCACCATCTGGGCTGGACAATTTGGTTCATTATAGGTTTGGAATGTATGGAAAGAAGGGAAGTGCAAGGAATTCGTGGAACGGACGCTAGCTAGCCACTTCTTGCTCGGAGAGTTCGACGGAACGTCTCGTTCAGTTGGGCCTCTTACGCGTGCTCGACCCACGATGTCGGACGTGGTCTCTATGCTCAACAATGAGAAAGTGCCTCTGCCTCTTCCAAGCAAATCGGCATTCTTAACCCGCAAGACGGACTGGCATCGGCCTCAAGAAGGCAGACATTTTTCTGCAGGTGAGATTAGGAGTGTGCATGGTTCGGGCCGATCTAGTCTTGGTATGGAACTGGGGACCAGATCGGTAGTCTCGGTCCGCAAATTTTCAAGATTACGGACCAGTCCATTCCCAATGGGACCACTACACATCAGTTGCTTATAGAAATCTAACCCTTGGAATACATGCATGACTAATGAGCCTGATGATCCACGACTACTTATGCTAATGAAAAGCTCTTCTTTTGGACAAACTGCAACATCGGAGTACAATGGGATACCCGCATTAAAACTTGTTTTAATGGTATTCAAACTCGAGAGGGATTTGGACCCATAAAAAAGAAAAAGTCAAGAGGAGAGTAACGATCATTTTGGGACCACATGATCAGGAGTTCTTCGTAGAGAGAACTTATGGATAATCAAAGTAGAGGACTAAGGAATTGATATCCTAAGATCAAAGAGATTGAGCGAGGATAGAGACCAGGAGAGAAAGTGGCGCGAGGAGCGACGAGTCGACGACGCCGTTGCTATGAAAGGCGAGATGAGCGACGATGCCGACGAGTGAGAGGCGGCATTGCGAGAGAGTGAGCAAAGAGGAGACATGAGTGGAGAGGCGAAGGCGAGACACGATTGGAGAGGCCAAGGTGAGATGCAAGCAAAGATCGAGAGGAGAGGACTCAGAGAAGTGAGTGTCGTGGGGATTCTAGAGAAATTACAATATTAGATTAACTAATTTAGCAATTAACTGATTTTTTTAATCATTGTACTATTTTGTTTGAAATCAAATATTTCTAATTCGTTTTTTGATATATACAATTATATATATTGGGTAGTTCGATTTGAGCCCATCCACCATGAGACTGGGACTGAACTGCCCGCTCAGTGGTCCCATTTATTGGGACCGTGAATCGAACCACCTTCCTTGAGGACTAGACAACCCGACTAGTTCAGTCCAATCCAATTTGCACATTCTTAGGTGAGATCACAGTTTCAGAGTGCCAAGTTAAGGTAAAGGCAATGGATTAGCCATTGAGGCTAAGATGTTAGGTTTCAAGCAACAGTTGTAGCTATGATTTCATTTGATGAATGAGATTAGTGTTATTGTGCACAGAAGGTGGAAAATGGCAGGTTACATATGGATATACATTATGCCATAAACTTCGAAATTTAAGTTAATCGTCGACATTTATCTAATTCAACACATAATGGCAAAAGCCTCCAAGAACGTTCTTGCTTTGCCGGCAACGATGCAAGTCAGCCCAGGATCGAACCAGTTCAACTCGTTGCCTCCTCGGCCCCACAGAACCAGTTCGACCCGTTTCAATCGAATCAAGCAAAACAGGCCGGCTTCGGACGAGGAGCACAAGGAGTATTATCAATGTTGATGTGCTACTCACACAAAACTTGCCATGCTTGTCTTCTTATTTTGGTGGGGTAAAAAAAAAGTTGGGGCATCTGCTTGCTTAGCCGGAATTCGATGCGCACTTATATTTTGGGGACTCTCGAGGAAAATAAAAAGATATTGGAGGACTCAAAAGCAAAAGAAAAGCTGTGAGCTTTATCATTTGTCATAGACCTCAAACTTATCCCCCCACAAATTCACGTGCATGCATGCAACCCAATAACCCCTCACGTAAGCAATTTTCTCCCTCGATTTTCGCGAAATCAAAAAGAACGCCACTAAGAATCTGCCACCTTATAATGGGTAAAAGGTGCATAGGTTTGCTTTATACGTACATATGTATCTGTCCATGGAATATTTGAGGTGCATGTATACGTAAAATGGTATGTGTGTCCGGGAAAAGTTATCAAAAAGTACGGTCAATTCAATTCAAAACTTTTTATTTTAGCCAATTTAGTCCTAAATATTTTGTAAATTTTTCAATATGGTCCTTCTATCAATTTTGGCTAGAAATTGTTAATGTGAACGATGCATGTCCTTTGTGACACCGAAATGAAGATTTTTAGATTTTAGGAATTTTTTTCTTTTCTTTTTGTTCCTCATCCTCTTATTTTTTTTAATTTCACTTGTGGCTGCTCTCCATATCTACTGTGCCGAGTAAACGATCGACGCTGATTGAATCGCCACATAGGTAATTTGGCCAAAATTGATCAGAAAGACTAAGAAAAATTATCGAAAAATTATCAAAAAATTCATAAACATATTGTAATTGTGCCAATCAAGTCCTAAACCTTTTGCATTTATACAAATTTAGTCCATTCAGTAAACTCTGGTCAATCGACACCGACGTGGATAATTTTTATAATATTTTTATATTTTTTAAATTATTTTTAGTTTTATTTCTTTTTCTTTTTCTTTATTTTCTTTCTATTTCTTTCTATTTCTTTTCGTCCCTTCTTGTTCCTCTAATCGATCGCTGGACCGCGGTGTGCTCACCGACCTTCACCTCTAGCCGGTCATGGAAATCCAGCGACTAGCTAGAGGAAGAAGAAGGAAGGAAAAAAAAAAGAAAGAGAAATAAATAAATAATGATAATGCAAAAAAAATATTAAAATATTATTAAAAATTGTCCACGTCAATGCAGGCTGACTAAGGTTGGTTGGATGGATTGAATTGGTATAAACACAAAATATTTGACTCAATCGGCCAAAAAAAATCCTGACAAAAAAAAATCGGCCAAAAAAAGTTTAGAACTGAATGTGCACGATTTTCAATAGTTCTAGAGTATTTTTTTGTAATTCTCCCTGAAAACTACATTGAAAAATTGTTAAAAGGTTTATAACTAAATTGGTTAAATTGAAAAGTTTAGGATTGAATTAATCGCCCTACAATAGGTTAAGGACTTTTTGGACAATTATCTTTATCTGTCTGACCATATGCATATTTTTATGAAATAGACATCGTGTCATATATAGATATAAACGTGGATAGAACTTAAATCGTCAATTACATGGGAAGAAGAAAACACCAATTTAGGAAAACTCAATGTGAAGACTTTAACCTAGGCAGCCCCATCCAGTGATTCAAATATAACTATAAAGTAAACCCAAATTTGAAAGGGAAATACGTATTTCAAATTATCGTAGATCACGTTTAGAAGAGAGTTCGGCCCGATCCAAGCTCTAGCTGGACTCTGACATTCCCCCCTCCAAGATTTTGGTTTTTTATGTGGCCTAAAAGCAGACATGTCAAAATGGGTCCAAAACCATTTAATAATTCGTAAGTATTTAAATGAATCATAACAACTAAACAAGCTAACATAATGAATCTATAAAATAAAAAGATCAAAATAAGTGAATTATAAATTGATCTATTGCGACTTCATTACAACCCACTTAAGACAATCCACTTAAGAGGCATTACCCTTTTACTATCAGGTGGACTTAATCCATTTAAGAGAACCAACAATTGATGGGATTTTTATAACTTTTTTAAATTTTATGACTTTCTCTTTAAATTTTTTTTATTGTATTTTACTTCTTTTTATTCTTTCTTTCCTTTTTCTTTTTTCTTGGACGAAGTCCAACCGACCCTCGCCGCCGCCACCAAAAGTGGGCTGCAACCGTCACTAACTGCGACACCCTCACTAGTAGCAGGTGAGGCCATCTTGGCAAGGGCCACGGCCTCGCCTACTACCGTGACCCTCGGCGAACTTCGTCTGAAAAAAACAAAAAAGGAAAGAAAGAAAGGAAACTAAAAAGAGTTAATACCATGAAAAATCCAAAACTACTACACCTATGATAAATTTACTATAAATTAGCTTTTTACCACAAAAAATCTAAACTGATAACCCTGTGACAAATTTACCCTAAACTAATTTTTTGACCATAAAAAATCTTAAACTGATATATCCATGACAAATTTACCCTCTGTTAATCACGAAAAATTTCAAACTGGTACATCTATGACAAACGGAGGGTAAAAATTTCAAACTACCACACTTGTCAACCGTCACATCTAATCTAATTTAGGCAATTTGATGGTAAAATTTAAACAAAAAATTAATAGAGGGTAAACTTATTACAAGTGTACCAATTTGAAATTTTTCATGCTATTAACCCAAGTAAAAACTTAAAAAATTTGATTTTTATATTAAAAAATTATAAAAGTTGTCGACTAAATTATATTGCATGAAAGTGTTTCAGCAATATGAATCTTTTTTTGTAAAAACTATAAGAAATAAATTTTATTAGATTGGAATATATATAGAAATGTATTAGCAATATAAGTTAGGTCGAGTGTGGGTTGGGTATGAGTCAAAAAATTTGCATTACGAATAAATAGGTCGTAAATGGATGTATGAGTCAATTTAGATTGAAGCATCTATGACCCATCCAAACACAACCCAACCCACCAGTTTGATCTTAAATATTTGATTTAGATAATATTTCCTCCACCTTCTGTTGGGAGGAGAACTTAATCTTGGGGTAGTAGGAATAATTACTAAAATAATATTATATCTATTGTACGGATGTCAATTTAATCTTAAACTTTCTTAATTTAGCCAACTTAATCATAAGCATTTTGACGATTTGTTAATGTAGTCTATTATGGCTAAAAATCACTAACGTGAACGTCGGTTGTCCTACATGATACAACTAGCACGTGGATAAATTTATCATTTTTTAAAAAAATATGAACTATTTTTTCCATTTTGTTCTTCTTTTTTAGTTAAAATATGCAAAAAAATTTGCCAATGTTAGCCTCGGCTGAGTCATGTAGAATGGCCACAAGATCGACATCCGCATCGGTGATTTCCCATCAAATGACCGAAAGGATTATATTAACAAATCATCATGAGATTTATGACTAAATTGACTAAATTGAAAAGTTTATCATTGATTGGTATCCGTCCAATTAGTTTAAGGCTTTTTTAGTAACTTTCCCTTGGGTAATAAACGTGAAATGTATGCTACCAGGGATAATTATCAAATCTGTCCTAAAACTATTGTACAAATATCAATTTAATCATAAACTTTTTCAATTCTGTCAATGCAGTACTAAACATTCCCGCAAAGTTAGCCATTTCGGTCGATTGCTGTCGAAAATTGATAGCGTGGTGTCTAGTCATCACCGACTATCCACATGGTACTCTAACATGGACAACTTCATTCAAAACGATGTTTTATGTGGATCGTCACATTAGCGATCTGCCACATTAATTTACTAGAATGACTACATTGAAAGATTGTGCGAAGGTTTGGTACTAAATTAGTAACATTAGAAAGTTTATAATTGAAATTACAATAGATTTGTGACCGAAATGAAATTTTTTCCCTCAACACAATATATATAAATGCACACTGTGAGTAATAGTAAATTGTAAATAAGACTCTAATTATTAGGAATGCATTCTATTCTTCAATTAAAATTTACAACTTTTTTTAACCATATGATTTGAAAAGAGAAAATTTTGAACCGAGGGAAGAGAGAAGGCAGAAAATGACAATGGAGGAGTCAGCATCGAAGAAGATAAAGACGAAGGCGGGTCTGTCTTTCTTTTTTCTTTTTTGTTTAAAATTCATGTTGTCTATGTCTGTTTGTGTTCATAAAGGGGGGTCAAATATTCTTGAATCTCACCAAGACTTGTCTTCCATCATCAGCTTCAACCTGTCTTTATCGAAATCTACCATTTCCTTTCCGTAGTTTCCAGACACCATTTTCATGGCGAATTTTGCCCCCTTTTCGAGTTTGAACATGGTCATCGAACGAGGCACATTGCTTCCTGTCTTTTGGAGCAAAATCTTCATCGTCTCTGTCGCCTTCCGTTAAGCAGGAATTCATCTGAAAGCTCGTACATGGATCATACACCCACGGACGACATCGCGATTTTTCCGCACGAATATGTTCGGAAACTCGATGCGATCGTCGCGTAATTAGTACCGAAACCCGGTGCTTTAGCTCCTCTATACCCCATTGAACTGGGCTCCTAGTTACATCTTACGTCCCTTGCATTGTTCAAAATTTGCTTGGTCAAAAAAACAGGGTGAATAAAAATTGGAAAAGAACGGCAATAAAGGGAAAGGAGAATTAGTTTGCTCCGGAATGTAGACAACTTTTGACTCGTGTCTTCCAAAATTCAAGCTTCAAGTACAGAGACAGAATATTCAAAGGGGAAAAATTACGGGGGATTAGGGGATTGTTCGCTTTTCCAACGTTGGATGACCGTTAAGGAATGAGGAAACTCTAGCATCTTACGTGCTTATTAAGGTTACTGCTCCTTGCAATACTAAATTTTTCTATGCAGCAGAGCAGAATAAAGGAAAAGTTTCAGGAACTGGGAACCTACTCAAACATTTCTCGAAGTACGCAACGTTCCTTTTTTTGTTTTTTGTTTTTTTTTTTGCAGTCGTTAATTACTACACATGTCCCGTTCAGCATGAGATCGGTCCGAGCACCGCTAGTTATAGATAGAAACGCATTTCAACTAAGTTCGATGTGAATCCCACATGATCTATCGTCGTGCATGACTAGCTCGAACTGCCACAACGAAAGTAGATCGAGATGTATGGCAGGCCACAACCCGACATCCCGGGACGTTTAAAGTTGCTGACCAAGATCAGTTAGTACATAACAAAAGTTGATGTGGGCATGTCCACAAACGTCATTCAATTCTCGCAAATTGCTCTTAAGAAATGTGCATCTACAAGCCGCCTCAAAAGGGCCCAAAGAAGCCGTAGACTGGAGCTCTCCTTTGAACTCCTTTTTCCAATTTTTTTTTCCCTTTTTTGAATCCTTGGAATGACATTTCTAATTATTATCTTTCTTTTTTTTTTCTTTCTTTTTTCCGAATTAAGGATATTGAAAAAGAAATCTCTCTCTCTCTCTCTCTCTCTCTCTCTCTAAGTGTGCCTGGGCGGTGTTCTCGAGGTGACCCCAACAAGCATATAAGCCACCCCAAACTCTCATATCCTTCACCAATGATAAGTTGTGCTCAGTACAAGTCTGTTTGTTCATCTTGACTCCTTTCTTTCCCAAAGGTGAGTTCTTGAAGCTTACAATGTCATGTCTGTCATCATCATCAAATCTTGCTTTGATGGAGTTCATTAGCTCCAACTTTAATTATGTCAAGCAGTAGAAGCTGATGTTCTTCATGCAAAAACCCCATCATAGGGCTTGGTATTCAGGTGTGGTGGTTAAGATGAGCAGGCCAGGAGATTGGAACTGCAGGTCGTGCCAGCACCTGAACTTCCAGAGGAGAGAGTCGTGCCAGAGGTGCGGCGAGCCGAGGGCCGGCGATTCTTATGGGGGCTTCGGCGGGAGGAGCGGCTCGCCGTTCGGGCTCACGGGCCCGGACGTCCGGCCCGGAGACTGGTACTGCGGCGTCGATGGCTGCGGGACTCACAACTTCGCCAGCCGCTCCACCTGCTTCAGGTGCGGGGCCCCAAGGGACGAGCAGGATGGTGGCGGCCGTCGTTATGAGAGCGAGACGCCTCAGACGCGAGGTTGGAGG
>JAGVVM010007336.1:0-18796 GCA_019149425.1 Psidium friedrichsthalianum
AAGATGGGACTGCTGCTCTTTCGAGAGACGTCTTGACGAATGACCCATTTGTTTCCTACAAAAAAGGAGCGAACCATTAGAATTCGATTCGATAGCTAAGAAAACAGCAACGGTCGGAAAAAATATTTCCGCACGTTCGAAACACACTCGGAGTAACAATGCGCTCAGGAACTATATGACCATTAGCAACTAAAGTGTGATCAACATTACAATAAATACAACGTTCCTTCCAAAGTGATCAAATGAATTTGCATTAGCATAGGCTTTTTCCATATTTACAAGTTTACACCTGGAAGTTCCAAACATCCTAGTGACTGCACAAGTCAATTCAGTTGTGTTTAGGAGGGTGAAACTTGGGGCCATGGTAATCGGAAGTGGCAGCTACAAAGCTAGACTCTCCAGAATAACGTTACAGTAATAATGTCCAACTAGAAACACCAAACCTTAAGGCTGTAAATGAATTTGCATTAGCATCCTTTTTCCATATTTACAAGTTTACATTTGGCAATGCACACAGTGACTGCACAATTCAATTCCAGTTGGTATAGGTTGGGTACCATGGGGCTGTAATCAAGTGGCCGCTACAAAGCCGACATCTCCCATCCGCACAGTAATAATCGTCTCATCCCCGTTCACCACCTCGCTCCTTTCTCTATTCACATATGCCTCCCCTGTCATTCCCCATTGTTTCCCATTGTTCTTCGCCTTCGCCGCATAGCTGGAAGTCGCGTCATATCGATATTCCACTCCGTCCATGTCCCTCGCCCCCGACCTACTGTATAGGCTCCCCATTACGTCTGTTGTTTTAACGCCCTACACAGGATGTATTCTTCAGAAAGGAAGCAACACTTTTTCTGGAAAGCAGTTCAACTCCAAATAAATAGCTTGACACACCTGCTAAAAAGGATCACGGGAGAATAAAAATCTACCTTGTGCATGGCCGAAACAAGATCATTTCGCGTTCGACCGAAACCCTGAGATAAGAAGAACAAAATATTTATGAAAAACACTATCATCTGTTAGGGTGCTTGAGCTTTTCATATTTGGAACCATCAAAAGATAGAAAACATTGAGAGATGTGGTACCTCGACGAGCTTGTGCTAAGGAGTTTTCACGCCATGCATGAGCATGAAGAGAAACCCTAGCAGTACAAAGCTCCTTGTAAACCCTACGCTCACCATGACTGTAGGTTTTCTTGCTGTAAGTTTGGGTAAGATTCTTGTTCTGAACACCAAGAAGAAAGGAGAGACTCTGAAGAGCACAAGTGGGTTTTATAGAGAGAGAGGGTGTGTGTTCAAAACCCAGTTGGTCAAAGCAAAGCAAGAGGGTCTCCTCTCCGACACTTGTAAGCATAAAATATTACCTATGAAAACATGCAGGGCTTCGTATTTCGCCAAAGGTAACATGATTAAATATAAAGAAATCAGGAAAATAAAATCGATCAGGCTCTTGGGGAAAAAAGTTATTTGAACGGAGTTCTGCTTTGCATGGGTTCGATGGAAGATATGCGCGCTTAATTTTCTACGTTTAATTTGGTCCCACGGCAGGTTGATTATCATATTCCTGTTTATGCACGTCTCTTTGTTTTAGGACACCTCACGCAAAAAAGAAAAAGAAAAAAAAAAAGAAGGAAGGACGAATCCTGAAATTTTTATTTAGGGGGTTCAGTGACCTACAATCACAAGTAAAACATCATAATTAAATAAAATGAAATCTCAGTATTTATCGTGATAAGTGTATTTGACTTTGAGATAGCCAATTTATCATATTTCGTAGGTCATCTTCAATGGTTATTTTAGCTTCTAAAGTTGTTAATGACAAAAATCTTTTTATTATACTTCATATAGATCTATTAGGACTTTTAAATGCGTATATGTGGACATGCGTGTGCGAGCTAGTTAGAATGGAAGAGGGAAATGGAGACATGTCTTATGAAACATTTTTCAATGGTTCCAAAGAGCGTACGCTCGTATATATAAATGAGTAGCAGAGTTTAATTTGTAATACCATTAAAAAAATGATGAGAAAGATGGTATGAAACTGTGTTTAACAAGGACAATTTGAACTTGTGTCCCGTATGAAATGAGGAGAGATTGTGAAGGTTTAACTATACACTTTCCTGGATTTTAACATTCTATAAGGAAGAATTAAATGGCATTAGCCTCAATTTAAGAGCTCGAGCAACGTGGGCGAGCTGCTTTTTTGTGCATAGAATTGCTCAAAAAGGGTATCAATCTTTTAACAATCTGCGTGTTTGTATTAAAGAAATAGAAGGTACAACGTGGACGTGACCTCCAACTTGACACTTTGGCAGGTTCTTCGAGAACAGTGTGGTTTTCCATATGTCGGTTTCAGTGTCTTTGCCAAGACAAAAGAAGAGAGGGCTTAGGGCAAAGAGATTGAAGGCCACCAAGTTCTGAGATTAGCAAAGACTTGATATCAAGAAATCTAATCTCTTCAGCAATATTTCATGTCTAAATATTAAAAAACAATCAACATCCTTGAGAAAAAGCGAAAAAAAGTCTTAACTTTCTGTTATACGATTGGACAATCTCTATAGGACCTTGTTTGCAAATGGGTATATACAGGTAATCAAGGATCATCCTCAATTTGTTGGAAAAAGAATCGAACTTGAGGCTACGCATATTTTCAAAGAGATCACTTCGAATAAGAACTGAATTTGAGAGTACAAACTAATAATCTATGAGAGCAAGTGTGCTAAAAATGCGAAAAAGGATACTCAGCTTAAGAATTCATAGGAAGAAAACGTAATTTAGATAAACCATATAGTCTAGTTGACGATTTTTCATTGTAGGGTTTGTTTTCTTATGCTGGAATTGAACAAGAAAGAAGAAGAAGAATGAATGAATGGACTCCACAGAGAAAGAGGCACGTGGACACAGAGAGTGGCTCCTTT
The DNA here is from genome assembly GCA_019149425.1 of Psidium friedrichsthalianum. NCBI lineage: Eukaryota > Viridiplantae > Streptophyta > Magnoliopsida > Myrtales > Myrtaceae > Psidium > Psidium friedrichsthalianum. The sequence goes on from JAGVVM010007336.1 coordinate 2,918, forward strand.
TACCAAAGCTTGTGTCTTCCCATACGTGCCACCATCTCGGTACATCGGAGGTGGTGCTTCTTCATGATCTTTTATGAAGTATATAAAACAATGGGCGAGAAGCCAAAGAGCTTTTATGAGTTCCAAATGTCGGGAATTGAGCTGTTTGTCTCTTCGAAAGTATAAGCTTGTGAGAGTTTTCCCTTTATTGGCGTGGTGGGGGAACCCATTTTCCGTACCGAAATGGAGCTTTTGAGGCCCTTAGAGATTCTAGGTCATGCTCATGTGGGTGCATGTGTGGAGACTTCCATCCATTTTGCCACATGAAGGAGGTGGCGTGTTGTCGGATTTTCATGTCCCAATGTCGAATAAAAACGATGAAAAAGAAAATGGTTCGGAAGGTGCACGAGAGTTTTGGGTTTAACACTAGCTGTGTCACTTTCTAGGACGTGAAACCTGTACGGTGGATGCTTTAGAACAATGTATAGGATGGATCCCATGATATTTGTTCGCCGAGTTTATTGTACTTTGATTTGTAGTTCTATAATGCACTGTAAAATAACCCAACTGTTTGAAAGTTCATGGAACACCATGCATTTCTCATAATAAGTCTGTCTTTAGTCTATACAAACAAACCTGATTCAAAGAAGTTTGCACATAGTTGATGGGTTTTGATTTGATTTGTATCGTCCTTGTAAAGTCTTCAAATCTCATTCCTTTGTTACATGTGTCGATAGGCACATATATGATATATGTATACTTTATGCAGAATTAGTGTCATGCTTTATACACATTGCCTAAGACTAAGTCAGATGGAGATGAAGCACGTGTTTTGGAAAAGTGAGCGTGACTCAGAGGAAACCCCGGAAGGCACAAGAGTATGACTCGATAATTGAGAAGAGAGATGGAATTTCCTTGTTAACTTTTCGAGGAAATTGAGAAACATGACATTAGATAGGCCAAAGCTTATGTTCTGCCTCCATCGACCTTAAGCCTTTCAGGTGATCAGTGGACTTATAATGGCCTGGGATAAGATGGGGACCCTTCCAATTGGCTTTGTATATCGACTGAGGTTGTTTGTCTTTGCTATTAACCTTTGCTTTTTACTCTACTTGCAAAAAACTTCGTTCTTCGCGTCGGGTATACATCTATGATAAGTTCACATGGATATTAGCAATTTAAGCGTAGTGAATCGACTTTCCTTGTTCTTTTGATGACATTTTCACTGTCAATTTGATGTTAAGAAGAGCTATTGATTCTACTTAAAATTTCGTTTAAAGGCCCAAAGTACTCTTATTTTTTCAAATAAGGGCCCGAAATGAACCACATTTCAAATAAGGGCCTGAAGTGCCCTTTTTGTTTTAAAAGAGGATCTGACCAAGGATATTTTTGTCATTTTCTTTTTTCTTTTCTTTTCTTTTTTTTCCTTTGTTTCGCCAGTTTACCCTTGAAGAGGCACTGTTCATCATCTTCAACCTCAACCAAGGGCACTGTTCATTGTCTTTGGCAAGGGCTTCGCCTCGGCAAGCAGAGGGTGGCCCTTGCTGGCCTCCCGAGCGAATCGAGGGCCGCCCTCGCCTCACGGCCGGATCTGAATCTCGAGGAGCAAGACGAGGATGCTAAAAAGATGCGTCATGTCACCGGCGAATCTAAATATATTCATTCTCGGAGGATCAGGAGATTTGATGAATTGCTTCCCCCTTTCCCCTTCTCCTTCTTCAAAATGGGGTCAATGCGGAAACCAAAAATTGCTCTGGCTATTCCAGACGTGAGCCAAGGGACGAGGTCAACGGTTGAGGCTAGATTTGGTGAGGGCAGCCGTCGGGCGAGGCCGACAAGTGTGCCCTCGGCTCACCTAGGGGAGGCCCTCGCCAGCCTCGAGGGTGAGGCAAGGCCCTTGCCATCCTCGAGGGTAGGGCGAGGCTGCCGACGAGGGCAGCGGCCCTCTCCCTGGTGAGGCGAGAGCTGCCCTCACCGGGTAGCTCTTGCAGATGAGGGCAGCCCTAGAGTCGGTCGCCCTCGACTTGCCTCAGCGAGGCCAGCGAGGGCCACCCTCAGCTCGTTTGGGCGAGGCCGCTGCCGTCACCGGAGTCCTCTCTCAGCCCTTGCCGGTGGCTAATGGTCACCGGTGAGGAATTTGGGCAAAAATAAAGATGAAATGACAAAAATACCCTTGGTCGGGCCATCTTTTGAAACAAAAAGGACACTTCGAGCCCTTATTTGAAAAAACAATAGCACTTCGGGCCCTTAAACAAAATTTTCCCTTGATTCAATAACAAAATGTGATGTTATATCAATGGATAATTACATAAATGGTCTCTGAAATTTGATCCAATATATAATGTTGTCCCTGAACTTGAGTAATGTGTAATGTCATTCTTGAACTTTTAATTTGTTCAATGTGGTCTTTAACCTTTTGTTAAATGTTCAATTTAATTCATAAATCATATAAAAAATTCCAATATTTGATCTCCCTATTAATTTAATTTTATGGACAACATTGAACATTTTTCATATGATCTAGTTACTAAATTGACTACGTACCAAAATTTTTTGGATCATATTAAACAAATAAAAATTCATGGACAACATTGCATGTTGAGCCACTTCTATTTGGAGATCTCTAGATTCGTATTCGTAAGATTGTGATAGTGAATTATTATTAAAGCACTGGCTGCCCTACAACTAGTATGGTGGTTCACGCCCATGAGTGGTCTAAGAGGTTCAATAAATCAAAAAAAGCCTACAAAGAGTAAGGACTATAACTCAAACTAAGGGAAGGGGCTCCCGTCTTATACAAAGTAAGGGATCATTTATGTCATTTTCTCTTAAATCAAATAAAAAAAGAGATTTTCATTAAATCAAGAAATATCAACCTTTTTTCTCCCATTGTCCCGCGTCTCGTGGTTGCTAGAGTAATCCCCAGCCAGTTTGTGAGGCTTCTCCAAATGCGACAATACCAACTAAGCAATCATCAACGGAGTGAAGTTGAAGAAATTGTCATTATAGTGAAGTCGAAGAAACCATGGATGTAACCATTAGGTAACATTTTGTAACCCATGTTCGAAATTTCCCTTTGTAACTTTTTATAACCTCCATTTGTAACCTCTTTCGATAACCATCGAATGTAAACTTTAAATAGCTACATCATACTTTTCGAAGGGTCTCCGCACAAATCAACCAAATTTACATTTACTTTCTTGTATCACTCCTTATTTTTTATAGTTGTAGCTTTCAAATTCACATCATCGATTAAATTGTGGTGTGTATCTCTATCCTAGGTATTTTGTTGTCGATTAAAGTTCGGCATAGTATTTTCGTGTTTTTTTAGTTGTGTTGTCACTAATTTTGATATAATTTGTTAACATTTGATTATTTTATCAAGTTTGTATTATCAAATCTTAGTATCAATTAGATTTCAGCACGGTTTGTATCTATAGATTCCTCTTCAACTTGAATTGATTATTGTTCATTTGCCTATGATACTTCATGTCTGGAGTTGGCACAAGACCATGTCATCTTCAATTAAAAATCGAAGAACGGTTATTGGTGAAAAATATTTTGTTGTGGGAGAAATTCTGGTGAAACATCTTCATAAAATAAAAACACTTCCTTTGTACAGTAGTAGGATGTAGGCTCCGCACTTGGATTCTATTCATGATTTCACACTTTTTGTTGGGTAGCCCTATTTCCACCCCATATAGGACTAAGTCCACTCCCATTATATTATAAAGACAAATCTGCCTTCAATCTTTCGATTTCAGTGCTCCTTCTTTTTTCTTTTTAGGATAGTTACCATAGTTAAACATTTCACATATTTTGCACTTTAGCGTATTAAAAAAATGCATTCTCAAATATTCCTTTAACGTTTTACATGCCCCTTGTAAAATTATCTCGCTAGGACTAAGGAAAAAAGACATTCTCTGATATAATATAAAATTGAAAAAGTCTCTTCATCTAACAACTTATCTATTTTTCGTTCCTCTTATCTCAAAAGCTCACTATCATGTTGAACATTTTATTAATTTCATTACTCCACAATATATCAAGTCCCTCTCTTTACTATATCAAATAATTTATCTTTTTTCGTTACTATGTTGGTGAGATACTTTTATACAGAGCATGTAAAACGTTGGAGGAATATAACTAAAAATGTTGTGAGATATTTTTTTGTAAACAGTTCATAGGTGATCTAAGTTTTTGTCAATCCAAAATTATGATATTTCACCAAAAATTTTAGTAAAATTTTTTTTACTTTGTTCAATGTTTTGATTTAAGCAAAATTTTTCTTGGGTTCAAAATTTAAGTAAATTCATCTACTTAATGATTAATCAATGAATTTGATGGACAATGCAGGAAAGAATTAGATTTCTTGGAAATTAACAAAACAAATTCTTATGGAAGTAATATCTCACAATAAAAATAAACGAAGTGCTTGATATAAATAAAAATTTACAATAAAAAAATAAACATATGAATTTCTTAATTATAGTAGGTAGATCCTACATAGACAAAGAAAAACTAAAAAAGGATCCAAAATGCTCTCATTTTTACCAAATAAAAGTCTGAAGTGCCTTTATTGTCTCAAATAAGAGATTAGATATTATTTTAAATAAGGATCTAAATTAACCATATCAGTCTCAAATAAGGGCATGACCTAAGGTCATTTTAGTCTTTATTTTTCTTTATTTGTTTCCTTTTTCCTTTTTTTTTCGTTTTCTCTTTATGTTTGCCTATGGCTAGCCACAGGCGTTGCCTAGATAGGGCTGGACAAAGGCCACTCCCGCTGACCATAGGCAAGACCGGTAAGGGACGACCTCACCTCTTCCAACCAGGGTTGCGCATGAGTGAGGTGAGGCTATTTCCTACAAGGGCTAGCGACCCCCCTAACCATAGCCAACGCCCTATTGGCAGGAAGGCTAGCCTCCCTCACATGTAATTTTTTATATAATTTTTAATTCAATTTAATGAAAAAAATTAGGTTAAAATTTTATTTTGACGAAAATGTCCTTGATGGGCTGGTGAGGTGAGGCTCTTATTTGAAATAGTCCTTTTTATATAATTTTTAATTCAATTTAATGAAAAAATTAGGTTAAAATTTTATTTTGACAAAAATGTCCTTGATGGGCTGGTGAGGTGAGGTTCTTATTTGAAATAGTCCTAACCACTTTAATCCTTATTTGAAACTATTGTGCTACTTCACGTCCTTTTTTGAAGCAATATCCATTTTCAGACTCTTATTTGAGAAAATAAAGGCAATTCAAGTCGTTATTCGAAATTTGCCCTAGCTAAAATGATGCCCACGCATTGTCCCAAATATGTTTTGAATAAATCTTCAAACGTCATTTATGTAGCATATAATTTTACAAACGAAGTGTATGTCTTTCCGCTAGTATCACCATCAAACCTCATGATACTTATGGTGTATTTTTTTTTTAAGCTAGGAAAGTTCAAGAAAATATAGATACATGGATTCATCGTGTACTTTTTGGAGAATATGAAAATAAATGAGAAAGTTAATTTTAATTTTGATACTCTAGCAAACAAATTGGGGAAAATGTCCAAAAAATCCTAAATCTCTTTAAAAGAAGAAATCCAGAGAAAATAAAAATTTAATAAAAAAATAAAAATAATAAAAATGTTTTAAAATAATTGGCTACGTTAGTGCTAGTCGCACATGCTAGTGATTTTCTATCAAAATAGGCTAGAAGGATTGAATTGATCAAAAAAATATTTAGGACTGAATTGATAGACTTAAAATGTTTGGGACTGGATTGATAAAAGTGCAAAATGTTTAGGACTTTTTGTACATTTTTTCCAAAAAAAAAAACGACATATGCCTTTTCCATTGAGACAATTCAGCACAAATTTTAAACGTCTAAAAATGCATAAATCTTTATCTCTAAGATGATTTTAAAATAAATCTTCAAACCTTTTGAAGAACTTACATTGCTTCTTGGCCAATTTTGGCCTCCATTATACCTCAATCGTCCATAAGATGTCTTTAAATTACTAAAGTATTTAGAGCTTAGAAATGAACATTATTTCATAGACAGAATCATCCAAAAGGAGAAAGTGTTTTATTTAATATTTTGTCCAATTTTTTTTTGAACATATTAAAAGTTATTAATATAAATGCCATTACACGATATAAAATATATTCCAGACAACAAGGGAAAAAAAAAATGAAAACTCATGGCCGACATAAACCATTCAGCAGACCGACAGGCCTTGGGCCTAACGACCGGCTTTATATATTTCTCTAGGGTTCGAGTTCAGACCCCGTTTTTTGTCGCTAAAGCTCGCACGAACAGCTCTCGCTCTCCATCTCTCCAACCTGCGATTCCAGATTCTGCGTATTCGGTACGTCGCCGATCTTGGCCTCAGTCTTCTGCGCTTCATTGTCTTTGTGAATTTTGTGCGACTTGTAATTGTTTGTCCCCGGCAGACACTGTCGACTAGCTTTTGGTTGGATTAGGTTTGATTTTAGCCCTTTTTTTCCAGTATCGAACGACTTGGCAGTTTGTTTAAAATCTGTTCTTTCGATTTGAAGCTGTTGATTAGAATGGGGGGCTTTGTTGGGTTCTCTTTGCTGTTGCGAGTTTGAGAAAATTTCGACGGGTCAGTTGGAAGCGGTTTTGAAAAGGCTAGTCAAGAGCAATTTGTTCAGACTACGTTTTTTTCTTGCCAGAAGATAACCCTGTTAGATGAGGGATCTAATTGTTCTGATGGAGGACTTGCCTTTCTCTGATACTAGGAAGTTCTTGTATATGAATTTCATTGCACTGTCTGATGTATTGCTCATGTCTTGTACTCCACTTTGTAATTGCTCTTTCGTGCCCCTCTTGCCTTTTTCTGTAGTAGGCATGGCTGACGAGAACTCTGGCGATGTCAAGGAGGAGGTGGCGGAAGTAAGTTTATTTTCTCTTTTACTATCAGAAGATATTCGCTGAATCATGTTATTTCAATTAGTGCAAGTTTTTTGTTTAGTGAAGTTCTACCACCTGAAACGGCAGATTAGATTCTTTATCAGCCAAGTAGATGAAAAGGCTGCTGCTTTAAGCAATTGAATGATCCCTGCTCACGAGGGTGATAATCTGGATGAGCCTTGGAGATTATGCTTGCCACTTATCAGAAGTGAATGATAGGATATCATTGTGGGAAAGGGTGGGTTTGTCTCTGAGTAGAAGATGATTACCTTATATCAGCATATGACATCGATTGATTGTTCCTTTAATCCAATTGCGAGTTTTTTCACAGTAGCACATGCTTTCTCAAAAATCACGCTAGTCAACTGTACAATGGCAATGTCTGCTGCTTTTGTCTTTTTGCTATTTCAGTACTAGATAGATGTCTATATAGCTAGAGGTACTGTGGACCATCTCTATTGTAGGTAATTGGCTGTCAGAGTTTGCAGTTCGCTGATTTTTACCTGCATTGTAGCTTGCCCCATTTGATCCCTCTAAGAAGAAAAAGAAGAAGAAGAATGTGATTCAGGACCTTGCAGATGATTCGGTGGATAAGTTGGCTGAAAAAACGGAGAATCTTTCAGGCAAGATGAGTGGAAGTTCATTATTTTATTGCAAGCGCATTAACTTTTACAAATGATGAGACACTTTTGGTGCATGCTCCTTAGCTTTTCAGTTTAATCTCCCCCTTTAATCACGTTGTGCAGTTTCTGATGGTCTTGATAATAGTTTTGCTGGCCTGAAGAAGAAGAAGAAGAAACCAGTAAGTTTGGAGGCTTTTAAATATGTCAATTTCAATTTCAGTTTAGTGTGAATGGCAGTACTGTAGAAGGAGGTATTGACTTGTTATGACTCCTATAGGTTGAGACTAGCGCAATGAATGATGAAAACGAGGAACCAAGGGAAGATCTTGATGGTAAGAATGCTTCACGATAAAGTCTTAACACAGAATTTGTATCTCTAAGTATCGCAACTGATTTCCTTTTGGCACTTTTAGATCATCTTGGGGAGGATGATGAAGGACAAGGAGCTCCCCTCCAGCAAAGGTACCCTTGGGAAGGTAGCGATAAGGATTACGAATATGAGGAGGTATGTCTCCCATGATAATGGTAATTCTGATTGTTATGGGTATGGGCATACGTGGGTTCTACGGGGGTTCTCCCCACCCCGTCACCCCCCTCCCTGTCCGTTCCTTTAAGTCCCTGGTAAACTATTGCCATGGACAACAGTGTCTAGATTGTATTTCCTTCTTCAAGTCTACTTATTTTTGTATTCTTTAATATTTTGTTGTGGCAGTGCTCCTAGCTCTGTCAGCATATCCTTTTATGTGTTTTTCATGCTGGCTATATACGTGTTTACTATGGTTCCTCCTAGTTTGTGTTTTTGTTTTTTATGCTGTGTCACATGAGCTCCCTTCTCATTTCTCAAAACTTGCATTTCATGTGGCCGTAGCACCTGAGTGTGATCTATCTTTACCGCATTTTCTTTCCAAATGAGATAGATGGCCTTTACTTTTCTGACGAACTTCATTTTCAGCTTCTAAGTAGGGTGTTCAACATTCTTCGTGAGAATAATCCGGAGCTTGCAGGAGATAGGCGTAGGACAGTAATGAGGCCTCCACAAGTCCTACGTGAGGGTACAAAGAAAACAGTCTTCGTGAATTTCATGGATCTTTGCAAGACGTATGTTTACCTTTAATACTTCTATCCTATTATTTGCATGCCGGAATGCATGAGGAATTTATTAGCATTGGCAGCTAGTTATTGCTCTGATTCCTATATCAGTAGCTAATCAGAATTGTTACATAGGATGCACCGACAGCCCGACCATGTGATGGCTTTCTTACTAGCAGAACTGGGAACAAGTGGATCTCTCGATGGACAACAGAGATTAGTCGTTAAAGGTCGATTTGCTCCAAAAAATTTTGAAGGAATTCTGCGACGATACATCAGTAAGTGACTTACTTAGGCAATATATCATGCTTTCATATGAATGACGTTTAGTGGCTGCTGCCTTATTAGTCTGGCTTTCTTGGATATAGTAATATTTTGAAACGAACTGGCTGGCACAACTGGTTCTTCCATATTTTTATTCCCTTTTCGGTTTCCTTTATGGAAATTTAAAGAACTTCTGAGTCACTAGCATGCACGGTGGAGATGATGCAGGATAGATTAGTGCTATCCATGTAAGGATTTGTTTATGTTTTCTTCTAATCAAAATGCCAATTAGCACTTAAGGTTAGTCGAAACTAGTTTTTGGTTCGCATCAGTCTTTCCAAAGCAATTCTATATCTGAAGCAAGCTTTATTTCACAGCCCTTCATTTGGTTATTATTTTCTGCTAAGTTTTGTATAGCACTTTTTTTCACCCTTTATCTAGTTTCTGTTCCTGGTAAGTTTTGTATGGTCCTTTATGTTTTCCTCCTATAAAGGGCGCGCGCACGCGCACATACATATAGTATTTGTCATTCTTGTCTAAGACATCGTTACCACTAACAACATTCTTTTCTTTTTAACTAGATGAGTATGTTATCTGCCTTGGATGCAAGAGTCCAGACACAATACTTTCAAAGGAGAATCGGCTTTTCTTTCTCAGATGTGAGAAGGTAAAAAATTACTACAGTAATACAGATTTGGTATTTCAGTTGAATATCCATTTAGGAGGACCCTGTTTCTCTATAATTGCAGTAATGACTTTTTCATGTTTTTTAAATGTTAGGGCCTTCCTTTTTTTGGCTGCCTTTCTTTTTCAACTATTATAATTTGAGACACAGGGAAAAAGTACTGTAGCATAATTAACTGCCCTGGATATTCGTGAATGAGTACAAAATCACAGTATATGTAATTTGGCTTATATTGTTGGAATGTTAAGTTGAAATGGCAGAAGAAGAAATCGTCTCAGCTCTGCATCCTCCCTCCTCCCCCCCCCCCCCCCCCCCCTCTCTCTCTCTCTCTCTCTGTATCGCTAATGTGAAATATTAAATCAAATGGAGTGGTTAATATCTTGAGCCCCCTTTTTTTTGGGCAGTGTGGTTCTGGACGATCTGTTGCTCCAATTAAAGCTGGATTTGTTGCTCGTGTTGGCCGAAGAAATGCTGGGACTTAATGTCTCCAATTTTGTTCCTCTTCATGCAATAATAGATATGAGTGTTATCTGTTTTTGCCTCTCTTTATTTTCTCCTGTTTTTGTGATGTTATCTATTATGTGTGTTTTTCCATGATTTTGGCTGACATTACTAAATTAGGCTCCATCATGTTGTGGATGTGAAGATCTTATGCAGCAATTACCTTCATTTGCACTACTTTGTCATGATCTTGGCGAGCCACATGCTGACATTATCGGCTCGATCAAACATCAGATGCATGATATAGGATTTCTTTTTTGTTCCGCAACTTATGCATGCCTAACTAAGTCGATTCCACGGCTTGACTAATTAGTTGCATGAAAAATTGTCAGCGGTCTCTGGACTTCCTGTGAAGGAGTGGGTGGAAAGCAATGATAATGACCGGAAAAATATTCCGTCTTGTGTAATTCGGTCACTCCGAGTAATGAAAACTTTTCCATATTTTAGTTGACAACATTGTATTGACATTTCTTGCCGTTCTTTGCTGCGGATGAGCAGTGAATGGCAACGGCAGCTGAGATAATCCTTTATGGTCCATTAAGATGGCTTTGTAGGGATAAGAAGCTTGAGCATAGAGAGCATTGAAAACTGATGAACTATAATGCTATTTCAGACTTAACCTGTGAGTCATAAAGGCTCGCTTTAGGTTCCAAAGAACCCCAGGAGAGGGGCCTGTAGAAGGGAACTTTCGACTCTAGCTTCTTCTACTCCTTGGGCAGGTCTTCTTTTGGTTTGAGCGGAAATTCCACGGATGGGACTGAATGTCAAGAAAATATCAGAAGCAATGAGCGTCAATAATGGATCGGAGTCTTCAATTTTAAATCCTGCTTCGACCCAACTCAGGGTCCCCTTCCCATTACGACCAATCCTCCAACTCGTGACTCCTGGAGTAAATGCATGTGGAACCATCTTCGTTTTGGCTTGTTCCTTGGACAATGACATGAACCTTTGAAGCTTTGTTCCTGATAGGAATCTTTATGTCTATCCACTACTTTCTGTCCATACCATTGACATGAAATTAATATCCGGCTTAGGTCATTACTATCATTTAAATCATGCACCGGACCAATCAATCTCCTTACGAATCAGTGGCCAGGTGATTTTATTTGTAGTTTCAGTGCTGAAGTCGAGTACCGTCTTTTGCGATCGTTGCACCCTTTTCACATAGATTGCTAGGAGAGATTGTGGATTTGTTGAGCGTATATATGTCGCTTTCGGTGCTATCTAATCTTGTTCGAGACTTTAACAATCCAAGAGTCAAGAAAGATCCAGTCAAGCACAGATCTAGGCTAATGAGGAATGCAGCAGAGAGAACGCAGAACTGAAAAGGAAAAGGAAAAAAAAAAGGAATGAAAAAAATCGACAAAAACCATGGAATCACAGCCTGGGCAGTCGCAGGACGTGTCCACTCCTGTCCTCCCATTTTTGTAATTTATCTTTCGGTCGGGAACCGAAGAAAGGTAGCTGTCCAATGTCTTCACCCGCTCCACTTCCAGACTTTGACATGGATCCAAACAAACAAGGTTCGAAAGCAAAGTAAAGAAACGTGGGAAAAAGGAAAGCAAAGTGATCGCCAGTGTAAAGTAATTCTTCATCATTGAAAACAATCAAAAAACAGATGGAGCCGCTTTCAATGAAAAAACCCGCAGCATTCGACGAATCTCCATTGCCAAATGGGCAAACTCATCTTCGATTGAGATTACCACGTTTCGCACATTTACTCGCGATCACCACAAAGTGAAGCTCCAATCAAGCGAAAATATCGGATGAATGTGAGATAAATTCTCACCTTTCAAAGATGGATTAAGCGAAAGATTCATTCCTCCAGACTCATTTTTCTTTTTGCGTGGGGAAGAAACAGAGAGAATAAAAAAAAAGGGGGGGGGGCTTCCTCTCTTCGACAGCATCAACATCACACGTTATCCCAAAACCGATCCCCGAAGGCAAATCAAATCACAGTGTTTCTTTCTTACAGAAAACACAAAAGAAAGAGAGAAAGGGGGGAAAAGAAAATTCACATCACACGTGCCACCTTCCATTTCCACGCGGGAAATCCTTAGTACACTACTATCCTTCTCTTCTTCCGACGACGACGACGACGAAGCACCTACTCTGCACTTTCTCGCTCTTCCCCCTCTCCCCCCCCCCCAAACCCTCAAAAGATCCCCAGCGTTTCGTCTCGCTCGCTTTCTCGCTTCCCAAACACTACCCTCGAAGCCCCTCCTTCCACTTGATTGACGTCGCTGTTCAAAACTTGCCCTTTTTGTGGACCTCATGATCACATCTGAATTAATCTCTCTCTCTCTCTCTCTCTATGGGTACAAATCAAAATCTGTCCTTTTAGCCGTTTTTAGAAAGAAAAGCCCATCACCACTGTACTTGCGAGAGGACCCACTAGAATTTCTGATGGGGGCGGTGACGTCGGCGATGGCGGCGAAGTTCGCGTTCTTCCCGCCGACGCCGCCGTCGTACGAGATGGCGAGGGACGAGGTCACGGGGAGGCTGGGGATGACCGGAGTGAGCGTGAAGGAGAACGTCGACGTCTTGAGCTTGCCACGAAAAGAGGGAACGAGATCGTGGCTCTGTACATAAAGAACCCGGTGGCCGCGTTGACCGTGTTGTATTCGCACGGTAATGCGGCCGATCTGGGTCAGATGCACGAGCTGTTCAGTGAGCTCAGTGTGCACTTGCGAGTCAACTTTATGGGGTTAGCTTGTTTCTTGGATTTTTTCTTTTGTGTGATTGTGTATTCACTTGATGGATAAGTTGGGTTAATAGTGCGCTGATTGTTTTTTTTTTTTTTTTTGTGAAGGTATGACTATTCTGGATATGGCCGGTCCACAGGAAAGGTAAGGTGATTTGGTTTCTTCATTCTCTATCTGTTTTTGTGTGGAGAGGCGAATGGGTTCTGGTTGTTATTTTTTCCCGTAGTATGTGAACCACGTGTTTCCTATTTTGTAACACTGCTTAAAGAATAGCATATAGCCCTTTGAAAGTGTGGATGTTAGATCTTGTCTTCCTTAATGAACCGTTAATGGAGTTCTATTCAGGGCCTGATGAAACGGTAGATTTTGCTGAGCTGAATGGGCTGCGAGTGAAAAATGAAACTAAAGTGGGCATTCTTGTAAAGATATCGAACCCGTCTTGCATGGGATAAGTTTCACGATGAGTTTCTTTGAAGGGAGTTTTTTTGATTAGTTCTCCTCTGGACAGCCAAGCGAGCAGAACACGTATTACGACATCGAAGCGGCTTATAGATGCCTTGTAGAGAAGTACGGGGTAAAGGAAGAAGATGTTATCTTGTACGGGCAATCAGTTGGCAGTGGGCCAACTCTTGATTTGGCCACCCGGTTACCAAGACTGAGGGCTGTGGTCCTCCACAGCCCGATTCTATCTGGGCTTAGAGTCATGTATCCAGTGAAGAGAACGTATTGGTTTGACATTTTCAAGGTTTCGTATCATCTCTGCTAGTTGATTCTTTCTCATTTTTCTTTTCTCCGTCTTAATTTGGTTTAGTTGATTGCCTTCTCTGTGTATGGTGCAGAATATCGACAAAATACCGTATGTGACCTGCCCTGTTCTGGTGATACATGTAAGTTTTTCTATGAATTTCAGATGCGAGGCTTCATTATGTGAAATAGCTTTTGATGTTAGCTTACTGCAATAAGATCTTCATATTGCAAGAGATGTCACTATGGATTATGATAACTGCTACCTAAGTTTTACCTGCTTAGATTTACTAAGCTTGCCAATATTCATTATTGTAAATTTATAGTTATCTTACTGGACAACTACTACTGCACTTGGTTGAGTTTCACTATTTTGCCTTGTGCATTTGAGGGGCAATAGGTCATGCTTTTTATGATTTTTTCACGTTCCTGTATTTTCTCTACAGCAAGATTGTTGAGCTTGAATGTTTGAAAGGAATTGCATAGTAGTGGATTAAGAACTCCTTTCTTGTAACACATGGGAATTTGTACAGTAAATCATGAAGTTCTGCGACTTCTATGATAATGTAAAGCATGGGGATGTTGTGCTGTAGAATAGTCTACGCCATTTTGTATCTTTACTGGACGGACCTTACATTTTTTCAGGGCAAAAAGAATAGCTTACGGTTTGTAGGAGTAGTCAGGAAGGCATTATAATCCTTAAAGCAGTTAGCTATAGCCGATAAAACTTCAACTAATGTTCTAGAAAAGCTCGTAGATCATGATGCACATATTTTCGGCAGAGATCAGCATTACGGCTTGCAATTTCGCCATTATTGACATGCAGCATTTTGGATGAGAGCCTCCTTTTAGTTGAATTTTGGGTGCATGTTTCTCCTTCTATTGAACCCTGGTATAAATAGCTACTTTGTGTTTGAGAGCCGCTGCAAATTTGCTTGGAGACAACTGTATCTCAGTTGGCAGTTCTTAATGCCGTGATTAATGGCATGTCACAGTTTTATAATATCTTTATGTTGTCTATTTCATTGGTATTGAGAGGAAATGAATAGAACATAAAAGCAATGGACTTCGGAATGAGTCATAATAAATGTGTATTTTCCACTTTCATTAGTTAAGAGACTTATTAAGTCCACCCTAATCCCACATATTTAACATGGCTACTGAAATTCTGAAACTTGTTTCTTTTGTTGAAGGGAAAAATCTTAGTTTCTGAGTGACTCTCAAGTCTTCTATGTGCATATATAGTTGCACATTCTCAATACATATGGATTTGCCTTTCTATGAGGATGTACAATGCCTATAGATATTGCTCTTCAAGTACTCATTTCCTATTATGGAATAGTTGTGAATGTCGAACATAGCTCCGTGACCAATTTTTGCTTGTGAAGTGGACCCTGAACTTCTTTCAGAAAAACAATTTAGACATTTAAAGAAATATAAGTGCAAACTTGCTAATCCAGTACAGTCGGCATTTCGGATGTAGGGAACGGCGGGATGACGTGGTGGACTGGTCCCACGGAAAGAAGCACAGTGGAGCTTTGTAAAGGGAGAAGTATGAACCACTATGGATATGGGGACTTAATGTGACCTGGTAAGTTTTACCCGCAGATAAATGTAGTATATTGGGTAGTGGTCCAGTTTGGTTAAGATTCAGAAAGGAGATAGTTACATTATTATTTGGCATCGGGTAAAAGAAGCGTCATTAAAATGAATTGAAAAGAATAAATGAATGAGTTTGATATTGTTGTTGTTGTATGGGTTCGTATTTATGGCATAAAATGATTATATACGCTGGATAGTGATAATTGGCAAGAGAATGAGAAAGAGCTAGGGATGATAATTGAAGTTCGTCTGGTTGGAGGGGAAAAATTTGAAGTTAAAAAGAGGAGAAAGGTTTTACAAGAGGAGACAAGAGGGGGAGGTTAAGTTCAGAAGAAGGGAGAGAAATAGAGAGAAAACAATTTGGTGACAGAAATCATGCACTTTTTTTGGAAAGCAAGAGCGAGAGAGAACACTGAGTGACGAAGGGGAGGTAGCGACAAAGAGGGGGGTTCTGAACAGTAGTCAAGTTATAGTCTCAGCTTCTTGGATCTCAATTGGCAGGATTTGGTTAAATTTTAATTTTTTAATTGTATAAAGTTAAGATTAGACATTCTAAACTGTGTGAGAAGGAGCACTACGTTGACCCTATACCGAGCCCTTAACCAAGAAACACATATTTCGTTTCAATGACAATAAGTCAGAGGAAACGAAAGTAAATTATGTAGTAGGGAATAGGTTTTTGTTTGATTTTTGATGAACAATGGTTTTAGCATACTGGTGGGTCACTGGTTTGTGCTTAGATGGATACGTGTATGTTG